>JAUZNJ010011811.1:0-17812 GCA_034780135.1 Jordanella pulchra
AGTGGGCCAAAATCCCTGCTGCAGTGTGTGCAAACCTGGTCAAGAACTACAAGAAAACGTCTGATCTCTGTAATTGCAAACAAAGGTTTCTGTACCAAATATTGAGTTTCATTTTTCTGGTGTATCAAATACTTATTTCACACAATAAAATGGAAATAAATCATACACTGTATTTTTCTGGATTTCTGTTTTAGATTCCATCACTCACAGTTGAAGAGTAGCTATGATAAAAATTACAGTCTTCTAAATGCTTTGCAAGTGGAAAACCTGAAAAAAAAAAATCAAAAGTGTATCAAATACTTGTTCTCCCCACTGTATTAGTGTAGCCGTAAGTATATTGCAGAACCTTTATGTGACATTTTGATCACATTTAGATCAGAGACATATAAACCTTTAATACATTTAAAAAGCAAAAATTTGTTTTAATTGTCAAATAGTTATTCCGCTAAAGGACAGTTCAAATACATTTTTAAAATTTAATAAAATGTAATGAAGTAAAATTAACATCCAATAGGTGTGAAGGTAAACTTTAGACTGGAATAGCTATTGTGCAATTTTTACTTTATTTTATTTTTTCTGTGGTTTGAATGAGGGTTTTTGAAAAAAGGGAGAGCAATTTTTTTTTTTAAGGAAAATGCTGAGCAATGAATCAAAATACAAAGAGAGAGAGATTTTAAAACTCCTACCATCTAAATAGACGTCACTTCCAAGTTCTGCGTCGACCCAAAACATGGAGGCCACAGCTCCTGCAAAGAGGAGCTGGTATGTTAGGATGACAAAACAGAAGAAATAAGGACAAAAAAAAACAAAAACATTTAACTGGCCTTAAAACAAAGATCTTCTTAAGTGTGACAAGTAAAACTATACAGGTGCTAAAGATGCCATAAATGGAACAATTCATTTTAAAGACACATGGATAATGCAGATAATCCAAAACACAAATGTAACAGAAAAAAACAGCAAAAGGAAATGCAGCAATCAGAGAAAGGGGTTTACAAGCAACTGGAAAAATCCTTCAAATAAACTAAATATGCAGCAATTACACCAGAGCACTAGAAGAAGTCAATCACCAGGGCATATGTGACCAGAATTATGTGGGACAAAGTAAAGGGATTAACAGGAGGAAAAAAAGGTAGGAGACCATTGGAATGAGGCAAATCAGTAAAGAAACTTAATCCAAAGCTGTAGAGCATCAGGTTGCACATGGTTGCCCACAATCCTTTGCATGACAGAATGTATAAGCGCAGCCTAAGTCACAGAGTTTAACAAAAGTACATTTTTTCTTCACGTGTCACACAGAGTACACATGTTTTCCCGTGTACTACTCCATGTGAAAAATGCAATCATGTGTTTTGGGTTTATAACGGAGAACTCCATATATATAAATAAATAAATCAACAGATAGGTTTAAGGAATATTACCATCATAATTCATGTAATTAAAAATCCCCTCTTGGGCTTCTTTTGTCAGACAAAATGCTTAAACAAATTATAACTTACACAGCTTGAGAAAAGGGAGTGAAATCACAAAAATGTGAGATTCGTTTTCGTGTTCACTCAGGTTGCTCACACATTACCTGATGCTTGCCTGTTTCTATGTAGAAATCAATCTGCTTTAAGTCTTTCACATATAAACTTTTCTTCTAGGCTGAGCTCAGATAAACAGGTAAAAGCAATTTCAGAGGCTATCAATTGTTCCGAGTCCTTGTGGTACATTTGGTTTGTTTCCATTTCACACTTTTGTCAAACTGTCGAGAAGATGAGTCAAAAAATGTGACGATTTGATGGATGCATAATGCAAACACAGTTCTTAAATGGCATGTTTCAAATAACTCCTCCAACCTACTGCTTGACAGAGCAGAGGAGAATCCTCCCGGGACTCTCTATGATTGACAGAGCTGTCCAGGCCAATGACAGGCCTGTCGGAGTCAATAACGAGCCAATGACAAGAAAGAGGAGCAGGGACAGCTCCGATCTGAGTCTGCTCTGTTTGTTTTGAGCAAGAGCTGGGATGGCGACTGTCTGCTTGTGACCCTACCTCCTGACACCTGTCACTTAGCGACATGCCACAATCCTCGACCTTTAATAACCTAAAGCTGATTTCAACTTTACCAGCAAAGAGACAAACGAACAGTTAGATGCTTTCCAGGCTTCCCCCTGGTGTTGCTGTCACAGCAAAACAGCTTTAATCTTTAGCTTATCAGAAAATGTCCAACTTTTGATAGGAGCCTTACAAAGCATCAAGAGAAAAGATCAATTTAAAAACAAATCACAAAGAAAAAAAAAGTTTAGTAAATGCCAAATCTAAAATAATCTAAACGGATTATTATTTTTAGACCAATGTACAGCAATTGATGAGTGAAATTAAATAACATTTTATTGCAATAATTTCACACTTAAACATTTTGAACACTAGAGTCTTTTATTCAATGAGAATAAAAATAATGTTGAATAAAAGGGTTTTTTTCCCTTTGTACTTAAACAAAGCTCAATCAGAGAAGCTTTAACTCTCTGCAATTAAAGCAATTAAACATTTCCTCAGTTTTTTTTTCTACTTTTAGCAGCTAATCAGCTTATTTGACAAACTTTATCACTACTAGAGGCATAAATGTATAAAGCCCATAGTTAGAGTGACTTGGGTTATCCTGAGCTGTCTTTATAGTTATGCTGCTATAGAGTTAGACTGCTGGAGGACATAGGGACCACTTCTCATCTTTCTGCTTATTGTTCTATTCTCAAATGATGTATTATTTGTTATTTCAGCTTCTAACAAACTGCTGCACCCCAACAACTTCAAATACAGATTACAGAGTTGGCCCTGTGTTTCAGTGATTAGTCCTGTTTCTCTCATAGATATAGAATAAGGCTCAACTTTTACTGTTAACAAATATATTTGATCTCTTTCATCCTTTTTGACAGGAAAACCCGACTCAAGTCTCATACTGTTTCTTTCCTATACAGACTCACATATGGAACTAGTTTAATGTTACTTACTCTAACATGTAAAGTATTCATGGATCAGTGCTTCTATGTTCCTCCTTCATCTCTGCTTCTGTCTCCTGAACCCCTAGTCGATCTCAGCAGAATCCAGTTCTGCAGGTTTCTTCCTATTCAAAGGGGATTTTTCCTCTCCACTGTTGCTGCATGTATGCTCGGTGTACGGGCTTCTAGCAAAGTCAACAACTGCCAACTGTCGCCAAGTACTCATTGAGGAGAAGCGAATCCTGCTGAATTAATCTATCTGTATGATCTGATTGAATTGTTTCTGTAAAGTACCTTGAGATGATGTGTTCTGAATTGCCACTATATAAATAAACAGAACTGAATTAAACATGATTCAGAACAAAGAGAAGAAAACATTAAACTAAATGTAGGTGATGAATGGCATAGATCAGGAAATGGCAGTAAAGTATAAAAGTTACAAGATAAGGTTTAAAGCACAGTCATACAGTGGTTCTCTATCTTCCCCCCCCCCAATACCAGTCGTTCTTCAGCAGAGATTGAAGGATCACTAAATAAATAACTTTTCTACGGATACAATTGTGAAGACAGAAAAAATATCCTGTGTAATCCAAGCAATCAAAGTGAAACTTGTGTTTAAGGAAACCCAAGTTTTTTTCATGAGTTTAGCATGATGTGTTACCAGGATCAGCAAGTCCTGTTGTTTCTAACAGGATGTAGTCAAACTTTCCTTTCTTCTCCATCAGGTTTTCAATGGCTTTCAGTCCATTATCCCTAAAGGAAAAAAAAAAAACAAGGGAAAAAAAGCATTAATCATCATTTAAAAGTCTTTGTTTGGAAAAATACTGAAACGATCATCTTTTTGGGCTAAAAAAATCAGATATTCTTTTTGTTAAAAAAAGAAGAAATTCTCAGATATAAAGTATAATGTTGTTTCTAGCGAAAGATAAAAGGTTTCCAAAAATGTAATGTAATGGTGAAGCAAAAGATACTATTTCATTACCCTTACTACCTGCTGAGATCCAAATAGTTACATGAAGGAGGGGGGGCTTCAAATATTGACTAATCCTGAACGTAAACGTAATTTCAAAAAGAAAAACCTCTTATTTTAATTTTAAAAAACAGGAATATATATATTTTTAAAAGCAATTCTAGCAACGTATAATTGAAACAAATGAAATGGTCTGAATCGAAATTGATGCTTCGAAATGAACTACATTTCCAACACATACTTGACAGAGCAGCAGAGGCAGCCATTTCTCAGCTCCAGCCACTCCTCATACAGCTCTCCTGCCTGGCTCACTGCAAGCGACTTCTCAAGAGCGCTCCCTGCAGGAAAAGGAGAAAGGTGCAGGGGGAACAGAGCAAAAACAGCTTTCAAAAATACTATAAAGGTTTAAAGAAAATTTAGAAATGTTTCACTCTGAATTTTCTTAACAGTTAGTATATATTTTATTTTTTTTATATATTTAAATGCCACAAATATATGAACCTGTTTCTACTTTTGCAATTTCTACCCAGACCTAAAAAACCTCTAAATGCAAATTCTATTTTTCTTCTAGACCACATATGTCTGCTTAAAATAAAGAATTTTGAAAATGACTTTGTATATAATCTAAATTCGCTTAGAATGGACACAAAACTTAATCTTAGGCATTTATGCACTTATTTATGCATTTATATACACACATTTATATATGCTCCATTTTAGGTTTTATTTATTATTTTGTGATTAAGTATATAAACAAAGCAGATATTCTTAATCTGCAACATATGATGCAAAAACCAACAGAGCAGAGTTTTTATGTTTTCAGTTAGGTTCGTCTTCCGTGTTCTGATCATTATTACCTTCACCAAATTCATTAAGAATGACTGCAATCCGCTTGTTGTGTTGCTCTGTCAAGATATAATTCAGCAGTGTGGTTTTCCCTGCTCCTGTAGAGAAAAGTTTAGATATTTAGTGTAGAAGTCATGAGTTTTCTGTTCTTTTTTAAAAAAATCTAAAAATTGTAATTGAGAGCACAGGGGTCAGACGAGGATTTGGTCTTAAGCTAACATGGGAGAACCTATTGGTAGGACTTTTGTTAGTTATGCACTCTCTAAATACCCTGGAAAGATACTAGACCACAATTGAACTTCTTAGACAAACTATCCAATGCACATCATCCTAAATACCCCACCATCACCATGAAACACAATGGTGACCACATCATCCCATGGGGGCTCTTTCCTTCAGCGTGGACAGGAAAGGTGGGAAGAAGACCAGAGAAGCAATCTACAGGACAGTCCTGTTAAGCCCATTGGTTCTATTCTGCCTGTGAACCGGAACTATGGTCTGTGGACACTGACTGTATCGAAACAGACAAGCCAACTGCTAATTTAGAGCTTATGCATCCAAAGACAGCGTCCAGAGACAGCCTAGTATAAAGCAGATTTACTTGTTATCCTGGATAACACAAGTTACTTTTTCTGCAACATATGTTTGGTCAAATGAGTGGTTCTACTGTTAACTCCTTTCCCAGATCCTTCTTTCCTTATTTTCAGTGTCCACGTCGTATAATGATAACTACAATTTTCCCTTCAATCATCGCTGTATTGATACCTCGTGTAGCAGCATCAATCTGGATGACATTATATCACACAAAACAATGTGACATAGGAAAGTCCCATAAATTGTTATTTTTGATCTTACAGTGTGAACCATGTTTTTGGTAGCTGCAAAACAAAGATCCTTCAGTAGAACAGCAACATGAACCATTCAGCCAGACCAATAATACATTGTTTTATGAAAGCATATTAATGTGCTTGACTCTCCCATTCAAACTCTGGAGCCCAATTAGAATCCAATTTAGAGGTTAGATGCAAATATAAACAACACTTTTCAGATTCTATCTGTAAAAGAATAATGAAAAACGTAATGTAATTGGTTAACACAAAGCTTTGTGTTGGTCAATGACATAAAAAAGTATAAAAACAACTAATAAAGATGTGGCTGTGCCCTGTTATATGTTATATCTAACAGTCAGAATTGTCAATGCTGCATCTTTGTCCAAGCCTTTAATCCCCTGATTGGCTCTTTGCAGCTGAGTCCGGATCTCACCAAGGTAGCCAGTAATGATGGTGACGGGGATCTGCTGAGCTGGGGGACCTGGCTCACTTTCGATGGGCACCAACTCTGGACAATCATCCTCCTCGTCCATCATTACCCCTATCTGGAAATAATGCATGTGCAAGCCGGATCAGATCTAATAAGAACAGCTTTCATAAATGTCTATCAACAAAACGGCTCTGAAGGGTTAAAGATTTTTATGCATCAACTAAAAATGATCAGCCTCTAGGTTTTCTGTCTGTACAGAGTAATTCCAGGCAAATCTATTTTTTTTTATCAACACCAGGCTGAATGTAAATAATGTAACCCTTTATATAAAATCAAAAGCAATTGTTAAACAGCAATAATTTTAAAAAGTACTGACAGGGTATCTCCCTATATACTTAGGCACATCGGCAACACGACATGACATCGATTTACATAAAACAAGAAAAAGACCAAGAAAAATACCTCGGATTGACAACGTTTCTCCCTCGAGTGCTTTGCAGCACCAGACTTGTGATTTTGACAGCGTGCTACGCTAACTACCCCCCGGTATACTCCTCAAATCGCACCAAAGGTTCCGCTTTTACTACTACTTTTAAGGTTCTAGGATTTTTTATCCACAAATCTATTACAATTTCACACGATAAGATGGAAAAAATTCTAATTCTGAAAACTAACAACGTATTTGCAAAATTAAGCACATTAATTTTTAGTTTTTCTTGGCATTAGAACCAACAGTTTTTAAAAATAGTATGCAGTGACATACATTCACCATTAGATGGCGACAAAAAACAAATGCCCTTAAAATGACAGGAATAACAAATTAAGTTATCCAGAAATTTTAAATATTGTTGTTATTAACATATTATATTTGTGTAATTATGTACGTATATGGTGATTCACTGTTGCTAATTGTAGTTTCACACATTTAAATGAAATGTTTTCTTTGTATGATTCTATACTTATTTCCATTTTTACTATGTTTTTATACAATGATGTTATATTATCAGTCAGTCAACAAATTAATTAATCATTCTGTCTATATATAAACTGAACTTTTTATAGGCTTTCACACACAACAATAAAACCAAAAATTCTTTATATACTTTTTATTTATTATTATTTGTAACCATTTAAAACATGCAATCGAAAGCAGTTACAAACAAGAATATGAATTTGTTTTTTATTATTAATGTTAAATATAAATTTTTATGGTAATATTTGTAGCATTCAAGAAACTAAAGCAGACCATTTTAATAAATTAGTAAATTAAAAAATGCAATAAGCGAAACAAAATGGTATAGGGATGAAAAGCTGGGTTTAAATAAAAAAAAAACTGTGCCAAATTGTGAAAACCAAAATTGCCTTATGGGTACAATTATTTTGCAATGGTTATTGTGAATGAAATAATATAACATTTTCCAACTTAAATACATCAGTATTTTGTTTCACCACTAGTACTGTCTATGGTTGTTGGAACCAACGGAGAAAAAAATGAAATTGCAGTACCATACATTACCAATAGATGGCGACAAAACCATTTAAATGTCCCCTACATGGCTGGGCTAGAACGTAATCCAGAAATTAGGAAACATTGTTGTTATTTGTATACCATAGTGACATGTTTTAGATAATACATTTAAAATTATGATCAGCCATTATTGTTTAGGTTTTCTTAAAAAAATTAAATGAAATTATAGTTTATCATTCTATTAAATCTTTTCAATTTTACTATAAAATTATATAATCAAACCGTCAATAAATAAATTATTTTGTCGACAAAATAAAAGCACTTTTATAAACATTAATTAAAAACATAAAATATAATCTTTTGAGGGTAAAAACGTGCCTCTAATGACAAAAACTCTCCTAAAAAAGATTTAGTTTATGAATTCTTTGGTGAGGACGGAATTTAACAATGGAAAGCATAAGATAATATTTCCAAATAAATATAATCAATCTAGCAAAGTCATTGATAAATTCCAATAAATAATGTGATAATATCAGGCTGCTTGGCAAAGCTCATTTCAGCAGAGTTAACTCGTGTGCTTCATGCATCCACTCTGTCCCATCCTCCTCCTCTTCCTCCTCCTCCTCGCCGTTGTCTAACTCCCTCTTTCTCACACTTCACTCCCTCGACTGGATACCTCAAAGCACATGCGGAAGTTTCCACCCCGGACAGCAGCAGCTGCCGCCGCCGCAGCCCAGATGAGCCTCTGACAGTTAATCAGTAGGAGGGTAAGCACTGACAGCGAGGCGACACCGCCGCAAACACCAGAGCCGTGGCCGCCGGACTGGACTTCAGATCCCCGCATGGCTTCTCTCGGCAGCGCGGAGCGACGCGCGTTCGCTCTGAAGATCAACAGGTAAAAAAAAAATAAAATAAACAAAACACCTCCTGGTTGTTATGGCCCTTTGATTTAATAACAAGAGTTAATGCAAGACTGCAAAAAAAGAAAAAAAAAATTGGACGGGGCCGTTTGTGGAGAGCGGAGCAGGCAGCCACATGTTGTGAATGTTAAATCTGCAGGTTGTTTCTCTTTGCCCTAGAAAAAAAGACAGCCTGGAGGACTATTAACTCTCCGATTTTTATTCAGCTTTACTGGAAGCCTTATTATGATCTGTTCCAACAGGTCTGATGATAGAGACGGGCAAGTAATCTTTCAGAAAAAGCAAACGTTTTTATTGTTGGATCCCAAATAATGGTTTGGATTTAGGAACCAAACTTTATTATACCTTAAATCAGTCTGTGTATGTTTGTCATTTCCTCTTTTTGACCATGCAGATTGTACAGTTTCTAATGTGATCATTTCCCGTGGTGTGTGAAGCACTGGCAAGCCCAATGAGCTGGTTTAAATGCAGAGGGATGTGTGATCATGGTTCCTGCTCTGAAGCGGACCAGGTGTGGAGGAAGTATGAATATGGAAGTCTATTGTGTGACATGCCTCCTCTCTAGCTGACCTCTATTATGACCAACTCTACTGTGAGTCTACAGCTCCTGTGTTTTTGTTTGACTTTGCAGAAGTTTGACAGTGCACTGGAGTTCATTCACATTGTGGAAATGAATGGGGGAGGGGGGGGGGGTGTAGGTTCCTTATCCGAAATGAGAGATTTTTTTCTTTTTTACCCCTTCAGTAAGTTTAACAGAAGTACTATTTATCTGCTGTATGTGTGTCACCTCTTCGTAATTCAAGAGCTGCCTTTTGGATTGAAATAGCCTGGAGATATGGTGGTTCTGTTTTTGTGCTGTGCTGTGCAGAGCTGAGCTCAGCGGCCAGGAGATGAGAGGGAAGTTGGGTCAGAGCCTGAATGCAGAGATGAGCCAGCATCTGAGCTGGGCAGCAGATTATTAAAGTGTAGAAGCTGCAAGGTGTTGGAACAGATTGTTGTATTGATGGTAAATATGCATTCATTAGACCTCATTGAATCAGATGAATGCAACAAAACGCTGTTTGCTTTGGTTCACATAGAGAGATTCTCAGTTGTTTGGATTTCATGAAGTTATTCTAGATTCTATTATGTTTTTAAAAAAATAGTTATCTTTGGATGTAAGATTTTTATGCTTTCAGAAAGTAAAACGTCACCAAACATGTGGGGTTTAAGTAGAAGAGTTCCTGTTCTATTAAATGTAATTTTAAACTTTAAAACTTAAAGAGTGACATGCTTTTTTTATGCAGCTCATTTGACTCAACATATTTTACAACACCCCCTTCGTCTCCAGTGCTTCTTTAGGTCTGTTGGCATGATACTTCCACACCTATGTTTCCTCGTGGGGTATGTATGTTTAGAGTCATGCATAGTGTTATATTTTAAAACGAATCATTTCATAGGTTTTCATCTGACAGGAGGACTTGAAGGAAATGTTTTCTGTGTCCTCTCTATGGATTAAAACAAACCTTAAACCATGCATCTAAGTGCTTTCTTCAGCAAGGCTATTCTTCTTCTTTCATACAGGCCAGATTTTCTTAAATTCAAAGTAGTTTTCCTGCCATCAGATTTTCCCTTTAAGCTTAGGGCTGTACGATATTGTTATTAACTTTTCTTTTTTAGATTAAAATTGATGCAGTGTATTTTGATATTGATAAAAACAAAATTAAAGCCCCAGAAAGACTGTTAACAATATAAACAACAGACACCTGAACAAACGTATGGCAATTATTTTGCCATGTTCGTAAAACTCCTCCAATATAACACTTTAAAAATCTAATCAAAACGCATAAAATGACCTAAAATCCAAAACATCAGTCAGGGCTAAGTGCTATTATCATAGACTCTTATGTATATTGGAATTTCCAAAGTGTCTTATTGTTGATATATATACTAATATTGAATTTTCCACCCCTACCTGAGCAGCAGACATCTGCAGCTCCCCTGAAGTTTCCCTCTTAGCTAATTCTCTGATTAACTGTCTTCTTGCTCCACCGGGCAGCTTAGATGGACTGCCATGTCTCATCACATTCATAGTTCTATCCTCTTCTTATTTATGCAGTGATATATTAAAACAAAGCACATTGAGTTTTCAGAGCTCCCCACAAAATCGTCTCCTCAGCTTTAGGTCTGTTTGGTTTTCGTCTGATCTGTTTTTCTACAACAAACTCGAGGCGTTCACAGAACAGTTATGTCTATACTTGCATAAGGTTAACCACAGGTAGACTCATACTTAATAGTCGGGTGGCCTCTGAAGGCAGTTGGCTCCACTGTTTTATTTAGGGCTACCCGAGTAAAGGGGCTGACCTGAAAAAAAAAAAACGGACAAAAAATAAAATGCTTGTCGGGCTTTACAGAGTTTTATGTGAGTTTTTTGTTTACCTGTCAAATTTTAAGCCCCAATGATTAAAAAAAGTCAATGAAGGATGCATACTTAACTATAAATAGGTCATGTCTGAAACAGAGCCTCAAAAAACTAATTGTCTTAGAGAGAGTAGGCGAACTCAGATGGTGACGACTTTCTTTAAAAAAAAAAAACATCTTATCGATGCGCAAATCTGTAAAATGTGGACGGGGAACTGGAGTTCTTTAAGAAATTTCCATTTGTTTTAGCCAGGAATGCTGTCTAGAATGTAGCCTCACATTTTTTCTTGAGATCTGTCTGACGAAGCTTTGGTATCAAGAACCTTGAGGAAATATAGAGAAAGATAAGGAAAGTCTTTGCAAAGTTCAGTAAATAGGAACGGGCAGTACACGTGTATGTTAAACTATTCATGCTTGAGCGAGTATCAACCACCGACAGTACTAAAATACCATTTGATTGCTAATCAGGAAGGCCAGGACTATTTTTTTACATCCTAATTGTACAAAGAAGCTTTGCAAAAGGTCTGTCCTCGCTGCGGTTTTTAGACTCTGTGACTATCAGTCGTTCCAACAAACTCAATAACATTGCTGCCATTTTCAAATAGATTTGCATATTTAAGTGTTAAACTCCACACTTTGTACAGTTTTCTTTATAGTGATATGCTTGCGCCTTTGTTTAAAATTTACATATGCTATTAATTCATAACTATAGCTCTCTTATCTTGTTTGATATTATTATGCGGTCTAAGTTTATAGTGTTTTTTTTGGTCTAATTCTTGCTCGTTTTTGACTCACATCTGTATGCTTCCATCTGCCTTTCACTGTTTGTTTTCTATTCATTATTTTATTCTCAAACTAGTTAGGTTTGTTCTAGTCACCCTTACTGATGACCTACCAATCAGGAGCTCAGTTTTCCTTCATTGTTACCATATACACATCATAGGAAAATGATTATTTTTACTTTTGTAACATAAATTCATTACAGATTCTCTTTTTTTATTATGTATTTTCCCTAGAAGTAATAAGGTGCAAGTAATATAAACCAGAATTATATAAGGAATAAAAGGTTGTTATGAGAAAACAAGGGTTTTCCTCTGTGTCACGATCATTCTCTCTTTTTTTTTTTTTACAGCTTTTATTTGAGTTGTGTGAAGTTTGCATTTTTATGTCTACCCCAACATTTCATTCAGTTGGATTTGTTTTGAATGTGACCCACTTTTAGCCCTGCACTATTTGTCAGACAGATAGCCTTTTTTATCTCTAGCAGTCTAACTAAGCATTGCATGAACTGGCCTTGGGCTGATTTGGCTGCTTTGCAGCTTTCTTTTTTAATGCTGTCACTGTATTGTAGGGTTCAGATTGATTGTTTAGAAAGTGTCTTACAACTCTCCCTAGATTTTTAGGCAGCATGTTGGTCAGAGGTTTCCATTCATTTTATTGACATTTTGTAAACTCTATTACTTTTAGTATCGTACCACAGACTTCTCACAATAATTTCCTGGAGTTTTGACGTCCAGATAAAACTGTTGCAGCTGAGTCAGGTTTAAGGTAGGGTTGCACTGACTGCAGGTTTCTGGCCGATTCCGGATCTTTAAAAAGCCAGACATGCTGATTCTGATTTTGATCGATACAGATTCTTTTTTTTAATAATCACAAAACCCCTTAATTATTTCAATCTTATCTTACTGAAAGTCATTAATCTTAAAGGCTTTAATTGGTACCTGTAAGATGATTAAAAAAATTCTGAAATTCCTGCTCTTAAATATAAATCAAAGTTTAGAGTGTTTTTATTTTCAGACCTTTCAGGGTAGATAAGGTCTGTGGAATATATTGGTTTCACATCCAAGTATCGGCAGATAACCGATCTCCTGATGTTAAGGAAATGGAGGCCGATAAATCGGCCAGCGGATCAGTCGGTGCATCTCTGTTTATAGACAACCTTCTTCATGCACATTATTTCAGCACTGCTCACAATTTATTAAAGGGACATATCTGAGGGTTTTGCGAGGGACACTTCAGAACCGTGACTTTTATTGCCCTTTGCCCACTTAATGACTAGTTTGACTGTGTGCTTAGTGTAGCTGTTTATTTTGAGGACCCCTTTCTGCCTCAGCTCAAATCGGCAAGATTAAAATCTGTGATGTATTGAGATTTGACTTCAGTATTTCTTTATATTCATTGTACTTTTTAATGCTTAGGTCTTTCACTGTTTCTAGCAAGATGCTGCATATCTCCCTGGTAGAGAGGGTGATCTACTCTGCCATCATGGACTATAGATGCTCCGATCCAGTTTTTCCTGATCCAATCTAGTGCAGTACCTGAGCATATCGGCCGCTACCCCATATGATCCAATACTACTGTTTAATGAATTAATTGTGTTCCTTGTCATGTGACTGAAGGCATCATGCATAAGATAAGATTATTAGAAAAATGTGACAAATTAGCACAGATACACATCATCACTAGCTGGTGTACTGCTCTACATGATGACGCAACCAGCGGTGAAACGTTAGAAATGGAGGGACTCGATTGCTTCAACTGTATTTCTGCATATGATATTATTTAAAAAAAAGAAACGGCTGGATCAAAGTCTCTCATCAGAAATCGGATTCAGCTGATTAGTCGATATGGGAGCTGATTATCAGATCTGTATTTTGGACTCGGTGCATTTCTATCATGCACTGGGGTAACAGCATCAGAGAAATTGACCTGAGGAAGCTGAACTAGCTGATAATGGAGACCAGCTCTGCTCTGGAAACTCATGTAGAACCATCTGAAGGTTGTTTTACAAGGAAAGCTTATTCATAAAATGAAGAACATAAAGGACATCCTCTTCACCAGAATGTCGTACAGCAATAGTGTCCTCAGTCTTCTTGCTTACAGCCATTAACATCTTCAACTCTCCTATAATATCAGTTACAACAAAAGTAAAGTTCCTTTGGGCTCAGTTAAGAATTTTGGAATTGAATTGAACTGTTTTTCTCACCATGCCATCTATATTGTCAGATCCCTCCTGCTGCAAACATGTCAACAACATGCTGCAGGTTATGTCCATACTTCACAGTTAGCATGCAACAACTCACTTTACTACACTTTACTATGAATACAACACATTCTCACCAGCCTCAGGCAACTTATTTCAACATGTGATTACTGTGGATTTCCCTTGATATTTCGTATAACTGCCTGAACAGAAGAACATGGTACCTCCAAGCATTTGGCAATTGTACCCATTAATGAAGGTCCGTAGAGTTTTGGAGGTTTTTTTTTTTTTGATATCTTGGTGATTAAGCTGATTGTTGTTTTTTTTTTTTTTTTTTTTTTTACATTTAATACTTTAGACCTGGAAGAAAAAAACAGATAATTTCCTTTACATACTGGTTTGAAAAGGCAGCAACCGAGAGACATATCAGTTTAACACCAACAAAAATGCAATCGCATCCACAATGTTGTATCATAACAACTGAACCATCACCAGTGGATCATTAACAGAAGCTTGCAGTTGTGTCCGTGTTTCCTTAACGATCTAACAGCTCTTATGCTGCTGGTTCTGACTAAACAAACTTCAGGCCTCTTCTTACTGTTGATGCTCACAAACACATGTTGGTGGATCACCTTTATTTTGGTTTTTGTTGGCATTAGCTTTATCTGTATGAGGAGAAGCAGGTGTTAGTGAGATGCTGCACGAGATGAACATGCTGTTCCAAACCGAACATGGTGGGTGCTGTGTGGGAGTGGAGAGGACATCAGCTGCTCTAATAGCTGTTGTTTTAACTCTGTAGTACATGTTGAATCTATTTCCTAACAAAAAGTAAACAACAAAGAGCAAAGACCCTCCATACAGGTTATTAAAAATGTCAAGAGATGAATAACACCAATAAACTACTTTCTAAATATATAGAAAAACATTTCATAGACAGCAGAAAGGAAAAGGTCAGATCTAGGTTTTAGGTCAGTGTCATTTAAACTTGATGATGTTTTCTATTTGGAGCTGTTATCCCAAAGCATAATCAGACAATAAACCAGTGCATCATTGCAAGAAACAAACAGACTTGTTGGTTAAAGCTATGGGAATTACAAAGTACACAGACTGCATGTTTTGCTCAGCCTTTTTTCAAGCTGCCCATATTACTAATCCTCCATCTCAACCTGTCCCGAAAGGTTGTATCCAATCAATGTAGCTGTTTGTCGAAAGTCTAGAAAACCTTCAGCCCCTGATCGTTCCGAGCAGTGGGATCTTCTTCTTTTTTAGGTCTTTGGTCTCATCAAAAATTACAGAGAAACGTTGTTATTTCTTTGCTTTTTAAATGATAACTGACCCTCAAATCATATTCAGAATCAGAAATACTTTAATTCCACTGGGAGCGTTCCCATCACACGGACTTCCTCTTTGGATATACAACATGTTGGATATTTAGATGTTTGCTGAGCGAGATGAGGACAAAGCCCAATTAAATTTGAGCTGCAGCCAATCAGAATGCCTGATATTTGCCAAAAGAGATCTGAATTTACCCGATTAAATCTTTAGGTTTGTGGGTTACACGGCTGTTAAACCACCGACTTGTTATTGTCATGGGTAGGGTCTCTCAGGTTTAGAAAATTACAGAACAATATCAAAATCTTGACGTGAACCAGGTGTTTATTATTGGCCAGTTGTTTGCATTAGTTGAATCTTCTATGTTGTGTTTGTAATATAGTAGTATATAGTGTGTTGTCAAGATATTATTCTGTGTATTGGACTTCTTACTTAGCAATTTGTCTTCATTTTTCTTTTTTTGTTGTTAGTTTTGTATGACTATCTTGAACTTGTAATCATGTGTAACATTTTTTTTATTTTGCTTTGATAGATACCTTTATCTCTGAGTGAGCCACCAGAAAATGATGGTGGCTCACTCTTCTTTTACTACATAAAGGCGTTTTTGTTTTCTTTTTGTGAAGGCTAACTGTTCATATTTCTTCCAAATTTAGGAAAAAAAAAGCTCTTGCTCCACTTCTAAGATTTTCAATATTTATGAATTCTTTTAATGACTCTTTCCAAATTTAAATTTGTAGCAGTGATGGCAAAAGTGACTGAACTGAAATGGTTTTAGATTACTGTTTTATAACAGTCCATTAATAAATAAGGTGAGGATTATTTTACTTTACTATTTCAGCCCTAATTTAAAGCGTAATCCAGATTAAGACTAAAGGCTATTTTGTTCAGGGCAGGGAAGTTAGATAGCCAGGATGATGTTCTTATGTGCAGGACAACTTCTATAAAACACTAAACAGAAAAGTATACAACAGAATCAACCTAGGAACCAATTGACAAATGGTTTAGTTATAACCCTGGTTGAAGAAGGCAGCGTATTCCAAGTCCAGGTCCACCAGTCCAGGAACTAGCAATATGATTTGTTTCCTCTCCTCACCCATTGTGATCCCCTTTCTCTTCTTTTTTCTAACTGCAAGAGCAGCGCCTTATTCAGGCAGCGAGGCCTGAAAAAGGCCATGTATAATGTCTGAGTACTGTCTTTATATGTGTTTTGTCTTCTTGATTGGGTTGAACTTCCCTTCGGACATCAATAAAGTATAATTGAATGGAACTGAATTCAATAAAACAGTTTCATCATCGGGTTAAATTTCTCAGTTATCGCTTCTCATGTGAAATCCATGACCCTCCTTACCATTTGGTGGCGGTAGTGCGCAGCTTAACGTAATGTCGCGAACAGCCAATAAACCACAAACGAAGAAGAAAAAGTGACAACGCTTTGAAGTGCAGTGTTAATTAGGGTCATTTTGCCCATAATGTTCCCGTCTTGCGGTACAGACGGGGTGTGGGCTGCGAACCCAGCCACCCCGTGGTTCCTGACCGCTCCCCTGGCTGTGATTCCACCGGGTTTGCCCGTGCGATATGAGGTACCTGTTTCCTGGCCTGGTAACGCGGTCACGGGCAGCTCCGCCATGATGCTTTCACCGGCGACCTCTCCACAGACAGCGATGAAGCGAAGGGACATGTTGCAGAGGTAAAACGGAAGCTTTCCTCTGTGTTGGTTCTCATAGTGAGACTTGAAGCTGTGTTTTTCTCTCTGTGCAGGTCTGTGTTTGAACTGGTGGAGGCTCGGCGATATCTGGCCTTGACGGACACTCAGCTGCTGCGCTGGTACCTCAGTCTGCCCCCGGAGGACCGGAAGGTCATACTCGGTATGTTTGTCCAACAAAAATGTAACCTCCAACGAAATGTAAAAATTTTGTATGATAAAGTAGGTTTGATTTATGTAGCACCGTTCATACTCTATATTTGAGTGGTCTTCTTTGATTGGGAAGGTAAACTGTTTGGTTTTCATTGGTTGAATTGGGATGAGATTAGTGTCTATAGTGTGTTTGTAGTTTCTTTAACCTGGACCTTGAGTCGGGTCAGGACAGAGGCTATATTTGGTGCTGAACAGGTCAGGTTCTACTTCTACAGGCTCTCAATCCCTTAGCTCCCACCTTTTTAAAGCTCCCGAACAAGCAAATTTCATGTCCAAATGCCATTAACCAGTATAATAATAATAAAATAAATCCCACATACGTTTGATGTATCGCATTTGAAAGTTAACATCCTCTAGTTTATGGATTCTGCAAGTAAGTACCGCCACATATCTGACTTGAAGACCTTAAAAAACTGTTTGCATTTCAGAAGGAACTCTAGGATCAGAATTTTCCGCGGATTTCTGTGTTTTTTTTTCTGTCGGAGGTATAATTTTCACGATTCGTGTAAATCCGTTGAGATTTTTTTATTTTTATTTATAGGGTGGAGAGTAGGCAGGGGCGCAGATAGGTTTTGGAAGTGGGGGGGACAAAGTTGATAAACCATCAAAGTTGATAAACAACACAATTGTCCTAACCGTAAACACTGATTCACCTTCAACTGAACACATTGTTCCAGTCTAAATAACTGTATGTTGCCATGTCCAGTTCAGCTAATATCAGTCATGATATCTGACTG
>JAUZNJ010011822.1:1683-37000 GCA_034780135.1 Jordanella pulchra
GCATCTTGATTTTTTCTGTAATTATTGTTTGCACTGTTTGTTCCCTAATGAAAATGGGGGCCTTTACACCTTTATTTAGTTTCACACAGATGTGGTTTAGAATTTTGAAGTTTGAACGCCATTACATGCCTCGGTGTTTTAAGAGCTATATTTGTAAACATTTGAAAGCATATGCATCATTCATTCATAAAATGCCTTCTGTTGATGTAAAGCAAGGTGAAAAAAAAGTTAAAATAGATCAGTTGTGTCTTTCGCTTGGAATTTTGTGCACCATGACACATTCTCTGCTGTGCTATCTGCATTTTATTTATCAGAGTTAGGGGTAATAAAATGTTGCACTCAAATCCCTTTGTGAAGACAACTCATTCGGTTGCCTGAAACTCTTTTTAATATGTAAATGTACTTTTGATGGCAGCTTACAGCCAACGCACTCTTGATGCTTGGATGAGTTTGAGTTTTAGACCTGCTTGGCCTATTTCTTCCTTGAGCCATACAGACGTTTAGCTGTTCTTCATCCCCCACCCTATCTTATCCCTTTCTGGAGTGTGAAGTTTGAAGCAGCAGCCTCTGTTCTGTGATGGCAGTAATTGGTCTAAAGATGGACCTCACTCGCATTCTGTCTCTGAGCTAAAGAAGCAATTTGTTTCCAGTGAGTGAGTTTGTTTTTTTGTGAAGTAAAGAGTAATATAAAACCAAAGCAACACTCAGCAGCAATAAAGAGTGTGTACTTCTTGAGAATAACACCATTTGGTCTTCTGTAGGGTAGCAGAGAATGGCTCCCCTCTTTGGTAACTCCTTGTCTGTGAAAGCAAATGATTCACACAGACATTTTTTTATTAGTCTCCATAGTCTGATTTGTTTAAGAGGATGTATGGTGCCAATATGTGGCTAAGCCCCTATTTTACTCCAATGTGGTTACTACATTTGTTGGGGGGGGGGGGTAAGAGCCACCCAGAGTGCACACAGTTCCATCTACTGTTAGGTTCTCCTCACTCTGCTGTTGTAAAAATGAGTAGGAAACAGGATTTCAGATTAGGATATTTCTAGTGAAAAGAACAAGGTAAACGGAGGAAAAGGAGTGAAGCTAACCAAGACACAAGCTGTAGTCGTGCCATAACACCCTCTTCCTTTATTGAACTTTTGTAGCAGTCATTAAATGTCCCACAAAGTTCTTTTCGGATTTTTTTTTTTTTTTTTTTTTTTTTTATGAGAATAGTGTTGATGCTACGTATATTGGATTTTAGATCTGAAGGGTGCACAGTATCTTTCAGGAGTACATTTACAGTTTACAGTCCTTAAATACATTTAGTTCACAAAACACTAGTTTTGGGGGAAACAGAATAGCCTGAGGCTCAGCAGATTCTAGTCTGTTTCCTGGTCTTCATGATGCTAATTGTTCACCACTGTTCACCTATAAGACTCTGAGTCCTAAACTGAACAACTGGATTTATCCTGAATTTGAATTGTTAAGCAGCTCTATTTACTTAAAAAGATAGTTGATCAAACTAGATTTTATTTAGTGTATCAAAGTACTGGACTAAACAATGCTAATGCTAACACACCACATTTTTCAGAATGGCAACAAACATTCAATTGTGACACACATATGCAGATAACAATATCAGTTATGATTGGTTATATTTTATTCACTCTGAATTCACTGCTATTATTTCTATGCCTTTTCTTTACTACTTAACATATATACAGGCTGTGTAGTTTGCAGCATCCTGCAGAGCTAATCACCACATAATTAGAGCGGCAGGATTTGTCTATCACATTAAGTCTCTCTAAAAATGTTGGAGTTTGTAGTTTTAAATGTGTGTAAAATAGATCATTTCAAAGCCTTTGAAAGCAACTGTCAAGTCAAACAATCCCACATTGATGCTCATTTAAATTGTTGTATATCTTTTAAGTTGAAAAAAACACCAAAAATCTTCTGATGTACAAAATACATGCTGCATTTTGCTTCCACGACTGTCACCCCATATTTCGTGTTTTAGTCCATCTCGCGAGCAGCATTATGAGATGAGAAAAAGTGATGTCCCAATACAACTTTTTCATTTCGAATATGCTGCCGATATTTAACCTTTCAGCATTGACTTGATTGGGACATCTTTAATTGGTACCACCAGTAGCAGGCAACTCTGGGTGTAAACTAAGATCAGGATTATGATTAGTTCTTTCTGAGGAAAGCTGTATTAGAAACAATATTGAGACAAACTATGAGATTAACATATGATCATATTTAATAATTAGATATAATTGCATGTGTTTACAAGAGAGACTAACCTCTGCCAAGAGGAGACTTTGTTCATTTTAAACACACCAGAACCCTTTTGTTTAATGTGTTGTTATTTATTTTAAAAACATTTGATTGTTTTAAAATCATGATTTATCACAGTTTCCCCATTTAAATATGTTGTCCTTGAAGGAAACTATAAAACAGAGCATTTAGGAAAACAATGAAGATACCATCTCTATTTGGTTCCCACTTTTATTGAATGGTGTAGACATGTAATACGTAATACCTAAAACCTAAAGTGCACTCAGAATACCACAATAACTCAGCAATGTCCAAAGTTGCTTTTGATTTTAAAAGATAAACAGCATTAACAGCAGGGACCCTTGCTGCATAAAATAAAGCATATGAAACCAAAGGAAAGAGGAACCACAAATTTGATGTTTATGTTGGAACAATGGAATTCTTTCTTTGCATACAAATTTCAGATCATTTTCCTTTTTACAGATTGTCAACCACTTTAAATTCTTCATTAACGTCTAATTAATGAAGACTTAATGTCTAGTCTGTATCAATGATGGTAAACAGGTCTCTAAACTTTGCCCCTTCACCAAGTCATACCGCCATTTACTATCCATGAGTTCTTGTGTCATACTTGTAAACAAATAGTCATTATCTGTTACAACAGTTGAATTTGCAGTTATTTCTTTGGCAGTTAAGTGCTTCCTTAATAATTACACTGATTCCACAATTATAAAATGCTCCAGTCTCTGGTCTAGTTCTTTTGAGGGTAATTTAATTCAGGTTAAATCTTGTCTAGCAAAACTTTATATTTTACCCTTTACCCATGGACCATAACACATATTTTAGGAAATGTTTCAACTATGAAATGGGAAAGATTACAACATTTGATCCTGCTTGTAATTGTTATTTATTGGAGTCTCCTCCTGGAGATTTCCTTTTTGATGAGTTCAATCCTTTTTGGCAAGAATGCCATCAATCCTTTACTTTGTACAGGCAGGCTGATGCAGGTACAAAGGTCTTAAGAATGACTATGAATGGACATAAAAACTCAAAATATCTCCTGAAGAAGCATAAATCTAATAAAAAACTTTTTAATTAGAGTTTTCTCAGGTCAAGAATGTGTTGTGAGTAGATTGTCCAACCACTTTAAAATGACAACAAAAACCCCATGACACAATAAATTCTCTATAAATTCCCTACAGATGATTTTTTGCCTTTTGCTTTTTTTTTTCTTTTTTTTTTTTGTAGCTCTGGTTACAAAACAGGGTGATACTCCTACAACAAAACTAAGATAATCAATTATAAATTTAATCTATCATAAATTAACATAACTCCCACAAGTATAATATTTGTCTCCACTTTCCTCTCATTTCAAGTTTGAAGCTACTGGCTGAGATTAACCACTCTGAAGAAAGTATGATTAAAGTGTTAATCATACTCTTTAAAGCTTGACTTAATTACCAATGTTTTAAGTTCAACCTAATCAGATTTGATAAGGGATTGGAAAGGATTGGGATTTAGTAAGAGCATTTCATACTGGATTCTGATTTAACTAAATGCCTCTTTAAAAGCAGCTTGATGTGCTTTTTTCATTGAACAATCCTGATTAAGTATTTGCCCTTTCCTTTAAAAAAAGTAACTTTTCTTGGTAAAAACTATATTTTTAGTCCGTACACTAAGGTTTGATCAAATGTCCATTCTTATCTGATAATATCCAGACTATAACAAATTATAGGCTAAAGCTGGATTTTAAAGGGAAGTGGAAGTGGGGAGCTGTTGACTGTTACTGAGGACATTGCCGGAAGATGGAAGGAATACTTTGAAGATTTCCTCAACCAAGCTCTAATCCCCCCCTGGTGAAAGAACAGGCTGGATGCCCACGGTTGGATTTGATGATCACCCAGGCCAAAGTCACAGAGTTGATCTAAAAACTCCACAATAAAAGTCTTTGGGGATAAATGAGATCCGGCCCGATTACTTTGAGGCGAAATGGCATCGGATGCAGGAGTTTTACTTGGACAAGACACTTGGTGGCCAGAGGGCCTGGTGACGCAGTTTTTAGCAGCCTAGCTTCTGTCAGTGAGTCCCAGGGCAACTGTGGGTACCATGTAGCTTACCACCATGAATGTGTGACTGTGTGTGTGCTTGAGTGACTGAATGTAGTTCAAAGTGCTTTGGTCAAGTCTCTTTACTTGAAAAATTGCAATGTAAGTACAGGCCATTTACCACTTTTCCTTAGATTAATGAATGTTGAGGGGGCTCTTGTGTCTGACATGCCTCCTCAACACCTCGCGGTGGTCGAGAAGAGTGTGCCCCTGAACTGCTAGACCAGGATGGTTGGGTGGTTGCCTTCACAAAAAGGGGGACCAAAGGGATTTCTGGATTCAGCCAAGTGCCAAGGGTGTCTGGTTTGAGGACCATCAGATTTTGTCTCTACTTTTTGCAGATGCCAAGCCTTATGGAATGCACTGGAGCGCTACACAGCAGAGTGTAAAGCGGCTGTGTTGAAGGTCAGTTCCTTCGAGACTAAGGCCATAGTTCTTGACTGTAAAAATGAGGCTTCCCCTCTTTCAAGTCGCAGGAGAGTTCTTGTCTCAAGTGGAGGAATTGAAGTATGTTTGGGTGATGTTCAGGAGTGAATAGAGAATTGAGAGGGAGATTGACAGACTGAGTGTTGCCGCTGCTGCCATAATGTAGATGCTGCAATGTGGCCCACCTCAAGAGGGGGCTAAGGCATGCCTTCCTTCCAGTGACCCAGAGGACAGCCCAGGACATACTGGAGGGACTGTATCTCTGAGCTGACACTGGATAAGCAGAAGACAATGAGAATGAATACATTAGAACATCCAAAAAATTTTCGGACATTATATGTTCTTAAAATAAGAAATTATTTGGTACAGAATAGCCTAGATAAATCAACTAATTAGGGGGAATAGGGTTGTAGTGTTAAAGAGATTTTTTTTTTTTTGCGTGCTGGAGAAAATGGAGCTAGTGAAGTTCAATGGTTTGAAGGGACCCTGAACCCTTGCATGCAGCTTGGGCACCGTATCATGTGTGTAGCCCGCTGCTCTCTAAAAAGATGGGTTGAACATAGCCAAGAAATTTTACGCTCTGTTGGAGAATTTAGGGAAATTCAAATAAGGAATAAAATCTTTAAAAAAATCTAAAATAGGTGTAACAAAACTAAAACCAGCCTTCCTTTTTCCGTAAACCTCCTATAGCCAAGATGGCAATTAGCAACAACGTGCAGCTAATCCAGTACTCTGATCATTAGCCAGAGCAAGGAAGCAGTTTTCTGTTGTGAAGAATGCAGTGTGCCAATGACAAAATGTGTTGCAAAACAACTATTGCTGCTATCCCATCTGATGCAGAGTAGTGATTTCCAGACTAACTTTATACATCCTCCAATAGAGTGTTTTTACTCTTTCTTTTTCTGGCGTCAGATTGTGTAACATCTGATAGTTGATCTCTGACTTCACAAGTCCTACTTATAAAATTTTAAGAATGATACCTCGGATATAGACTGAACACAACAGCTTGTGAGAAAATCCCTCTTTTCTATTTCGCAACTTTTTATCTTATAAAACAACAAGGCTTCCAAACAGATAAAAATGGCCTTTATTGATTGTTTTATAAAATGCCAATGCCAAAGATCCTTTTCTTTTGCTTTCTTTTGAAAAATGTATTTCAAGCACAGGAAGGTATCCAGTAAGGCTACACGAGATACCCCCACCATATCTGAATTGCAGTATAACAAACTGTAAATACCAAGTTCAACGTTTTGGCTGATATGAATAAGGTTTTCACTTCTAGAAACATATTTGGTTCAGTTTTTTGTTTAATCAAACAGGAAATGTTTTAGGAGTCTTTGAGGAATTGTGTTATAATTCATATCGCATTATAATGTAGTACCTTTATTGCTAAACCACATCATAATGCAATACAAAAGGATGTTGTTACGAAAGATTTTTAGCAAGTTATAAAGTCATGGCAACATTTAACAACATTATATTGTGTTTTTCTGATATTATGTAGCCCAAGTTGGGACTTCAAGTCTTTTTAAAATCATCTTGTTTATAAATGAGTTCACATCCAGGTATTAGTTTCACAGGGATCCAGATGGCTTGGATGGGGGAGGAGGGTGTATTAGAAGTCAGCAGGTGTTTTAGTTTTCTTTTAGAGTCTCCTTAAGATTAGAGTCGAAGGCATGTATATGTTTACAGCATCATTATCAGATCTCATGGGCCTGCAAGGTAACTTACAACTGTAAAGAACGCAATACTTGATTAAGAGTTCAGTCTTGCATTTTCTTTTTTGCCTGAGTTCGAGTTCTGTTAGTGTAATTATTTGACTGTGTAAAATTAAAAACAACAACAAAAAAGTTTATCTTTTTCTGCTTAAGGTGGTGCAAGGAATATGAAATCTCGTGCTACTTTGGGAACTGACTAGTGTAAATCAGCTTTTTTTTTTACAGTTCTCTCTGCCTGTGTTGGTTTTAAAATGTGGAAATGTCACTTAGATAAGATATATGCAGTAACTTTTTTTTTTTTGCTAATCAACACAGGTTAAGTAAACAGCTTCTGTACAAAAAGCAAGAGCCAAACTTGGACTCCAGATATATCATAATTGCACTTTAAAACAGCTTTTTACAAGTGAAAGATGATTGTATTATATTGTCTAAGTACACTTGTAAAAGACAACCCAATAAAAATCTTTACAATGCTATTGCTGGTTTTATTCAGCTTTCTGGCTGACAAGCAACTCTGGAGTGCAGGGAGATGATGAGAGAGGTGTCTAATACCAGAGATGACTGTGAGAAGACCTTGGCGTCTGCAAGCCTAACATTTCTCTATTGATTCACAATCTTAAGCTCATTCACACCGCTTTTATTTTCAAGGCTTTACGCCGGTATGAGCAGCACCACATGCCGTTAACTATCATTTTATTCACTCCGGCTTTCAATGCTGTGTCAAAGTGAGCACAAAGAACTGTAATAATCGCACTAAAGGCACTAAAGGGCCTGCTCATGCCCGCCCCACATTACAATCATTTAACACACAGAAGAAGATTATCTTTTTTTTTCTTTTTTTTTCACAGAAGTGTAGATTCTCCCCACTTAAACAATGATCCGTCGTCTCTATTTTCCTACCCCTATAATTAATAGGAAACACATCATTTGAAGTGGGGTCTTTGTTAGTGTGTAAGAGTCCCATACATCACCTAAACTAGAGCACCCACTCCTCCTCTCCTCTTTTCCCTTCCTGCCCCCTAACACACACATGCACACTCCCGACAGTCCCCATCTGCTCCCAATCAGGGGTGCAGCCAGCGGTCAGGCACGTGCTGACATACTCGCACACATAAACATACACACTGCAACCACTCCAGGCATGAGATCAGCCATGAAAACACACACTCTGGAACTGGACTCAGGTTTGGTTGGAAAGTAGCAGAATCACAATCATGCCTTTCTCAACTTGTCTGCAGGGATTCTTTACGGAGACATTGTATTCTCTAACACATTCATCATCATAATTATAAAGCCATAAAATAAATGAATATTTTAGTTCAGTACAAAATTCAGCTTTTATTGTGTGGAAATTTATTCAGAGGGGTTAAAAATGCCACATTAAGAAAATGTTATTTTTTACAAAACTATTTCTACCACACTTTCTAGCACTCCAACTGTTCATACCTTATACAGGGTCTCCCTGCCAAAAGGACAGCACTTGGTCCGTTTTTCTAACATATTGCATACAGAGAGAGGAAAGTCTGATTTATTCCTCTTTATACAAGCTCTCTTCAATTATAGTTCTGGTTCATCTCTGATAAAACCTTCCCTTAGCTGGCACCACTTATTTTCAGAGGAGTTGAGTCTGTGGTTAAGGGTAAAAGCTACTTTTTTTATATGTATTTATTTTTGGGAAGAAAATATTAGAATGTTTTCATTAGACGTTCTTAAACTTTATTGATTTTAATGCTACCTACTCAGAACAATAAACAGGCTCTCAGCATAACGAATCCTCCACTGTACATAACAGTTCGCACCAAGTACTTCTCTACATATTCACCCTTTGTTTTTACACACTATATTCCCAACTTTGATTTTTTTTCATGTTTAAGTTCCATTTTCTGTAGTGAACAGCATGCAATAAAAGTACGTTACTTGATCCCAGAGCAGGATTTCCTGCTTTAGTTTTTCTTGAAGGGCTCTTTGAGTTTCCCAAATGTTCTCATGTTTAAATTGAAAGTGGTTAAAGCAGAAATCAATGTGCCTAAGGTGCACCAACAAACACCTTTGGCACAATTTATGTGGCACACAATCTCTTCTCCCATCATGTTTTTAGAAGCTGCATCGGGGCAACTGACTTAAAGATGTCTGTTTTTGTTTAATATCAGAGCATCTTCAGTTAGAGGCTTCCTCCAGTTCTGCAAAGCCTTTAATTTGCCTTTTGGAATCGATAAAGTATTGTTTCATTATGTTGTAACTAAAGGAAATGCTGTTTAGTCCCTGAAGTTAATATCATTTTAGGTTTGGACCCTGTCAGGACATAGGAACAGAGACACACTTCCATACATATTGATGAGTGATTGATGTGCTTTACCGATAATAGGGTGTCATGGAAACACCTAGTGTTCTCATGGTTACGCTTTGTTTACCCCTACCCAATACTCTCTTGTGATTGCTAAGACAGAACACTTGAGCTATTGCAACAACTCTGTCTAGCCGAAATACACAGACACACACTCTGGTCCTTATCGGGATCTAAATGGGCACAAATTGGCCGGTTATGTGCTACTGGGATTAGTGCTGCAATTTAATCTAATCGTCAGGGGTTTTTTTTCTACCCTTCCTCTGAGTCCTTGAAGTATGTGAGATCTTTGCCAGTAAGATCTAGAAATTATTATTCCACATGATGTGAATCAGTAGGACTGATTTTAGATGAATAGATACAGTGGTGCTCTATGTTGGCAGTTACAGCAGCTGGCTTCTTTTAGGTTTCAGCTGTATCACTTCCTGTAAAAGTCGTGTCTCAGCTGCTTTTACTGCATGTGTTGATGTGCGTGTGTGGTTGAGCATTTTCGTCTGGTGAGTAGGAGTGGTCAGGGCATTAATGCAAATTACCAGGAACCACAGTGCATGTGCTCGGCAATCATAATGAAGACAAAAGTGTATACAGAGGCTCATGGTTCCTTACTCATTGAGGAACTAATACAGCCTCATTTTCAAAGCTTCCTCAGGTTTTTTCATGAAGATACCCCTAATAAAGTTACACTAGTGAGCGTAACAGCTTAACTTTTTCTGCATGTGTTTTTGTTTCTTTCTCCAGAGTCAATTGATCAGCCCAGATAGGAGAACACCCCTAGAGTGAGGGGAGGGGGCATCTGACCGTCTGTCATCTTGGCGCCATCACAAGGTGGGCTAACATCCTGTATGGTTGGCATGGTAACGGTCTGCTGGGTTTAGGATGAGCCGCTTGTCAGACTCAGTTTCTTCTTGTTGCCACATTCTTGCAGCATCCTCCGGACCTGAGCACTGAAATTCAGTAAAGACTCCATGTTTTCTAAGGCGGATGTTTTATTGAGATGTTGTTTTTTATTTTTTTACATTTTGCACATATGTTTGAGGTTTAAATCTTAGAAAGTGTAGAGCTCGATGTTACAAAAATGTGATGCACTAGGTGGTGGGGTGAGAAAGGAAACAAAGAGAGTTGACTACTTTCCCACAGTCGAGCAAATGAGGAAGGAGGAGGAAGACACCAAGGAGACAGAAGGAGAAATCAAATTATTCTTTGTGCTCTACCTGCCATAGAGGCTGTAGGAGAGCATTAATCTCCCCCACCCCACCCCCAGTCTGCAGGTGACAACAACACACACACACAGAACTGTACCCAGGCTTCACCAAACCACACTTTCTCTTTCGCTCATGTGCGTTCTTACGCAAATGTTCCTGGAGACATACTGCTGTTGCACAGACAGTAGGAGTAAAGGGTTGAGGGTTGAAGTTAGAGTGGGAGAGGGCAATGAAGAAGCAAAGACCTTAATCCACTCAGGTCATTCTACAACCAATGTAACTCCTTCTTAGGCCTGGCTGATAAACTGAATGTATACTGTTACTATCATACACAACGATAACTGGCTATTTTACCAACTCAGTAAAATAAATAAGCTTAATTTTGTTGTTTTGCCTGCGTATTTATTTAATTTCCCTTTGGGATAAATAAAAAAATTTTGAATTTGAATTGAATTGTGCGCCAGTGGCTGTGTGTAATCACATGACTCCACTCATCCAATCAGAAAGAGCGTAAACAAAGAGAAAAGCGAATGAGCCCAGTAAGGAAGCAGCTAACAGCCGTAAACGAAATTACATCAGTCAGTCTTGTGGAGCCGGGCGAGCGCAGAGATGGAGACGAGCGGTTGCAGAGATGAAGCTGTGCTCTCTGTCCGCAGCTTCATCTCCGCAGAGTGTGCAGCAGACAGGTTTTGAACAAGTGTGTGAGTTTAAATGATCCACATCGTTCTCACTGCGCGCTCGGTTCATTGGTACAAAAATAATACCTTATATGTTGAGCAAAAGAACAGGAAATTCAACGTTCGTCTGAAAACTTTCAGGACCCAAAGTAACACATCCAACCTCTTCCACCACCTACAGCACAGCCACGCTGTTGAGTTTGAAGATGTGCAAAAGGCTCTGTTTTGTTTGCGTAAAAATGTTCACAAGAGAGGAAACATTTTTCTCCTTAAAGAGTAAAGTTAAATGAGACATTGTTGAATGCTTAAACCTGGATAGTTACAAGACTTTTATATTTCCTTGAAAGTAATATCTAATTTGATTTGGTCATTAAATAAATGAAAAATAGATCAGTTGCCTTTCTAACACATTCCATTATTTCCAGAAAGAGGAGCCGGAGCATTTATAATGCATTTATTGTTACTGAGGTGAAATTGCCCAATTTATCATGATTTTGATTTTAGGCCATATCGCCCAGCCCTACTCTATCTTACAAAGTATCCTCACAGTTTGGCCATTTTGTCCTAATTCAGTTCCATATTTTGACGAGATTTCATGTAGCAGACCAATACAGGATAGTGCTTAATTGTGAATTAGAAGAAAAAATGATCAATAGTTTAAAAGAAATACATTCAGATCTGAGAATGTGGAATATGTTCTGCCAATTTGAGAAAATAATTTAGAGAATCAATTTTTACTGTAGTTACAGTTGCCAATTATATAGATCGTATCTCTAGCAGCTTTGTTTTTGCTAAATATAATCTTTGCCAGCACATGTTTTCAAAAATGCATAGAGAATCAGGAACAACTGATTTTCAGTCCTGTTGCAGAATTTGAATATTATGTCTGGAGTTGGACTATACTGTCTGGGTATTTTTCCCTTATTATGATGCTTTTTAGGATAATGTGGAATTTTATTTTTCTGCCCACTATTATAGCATGACATGCATAGCATTAGAGCAATAGATTCTGACTTTAATATTTGGACTCATCCAATGAGAGCACCTTCTCTACTATGTTGACCCCATCCCTTGCTTAGCTGGTGATAATTTGCAAGCAGGACTTATTATGGCTTTTTTTCAACAATAGCTTTCTTCTTACGAAGTGTTGTAAAAGGCCAGGTTTGTAAAGCATGGGCTTCCCAACTCCCTCTCTGTTTTCAACTTTCAACCTTTTTGAGCTTGTAATCCAGCAAATGTCTATTACTTTGTGAAAATAATGCCTAAAATGATATTTACCTTGATTCATTCATGTTAGAGTAATCCTAGTAAATTCTGCTCCCTGAGCAGCAGCTCCCTATGCCCTGAAAAAAATAGTAGGGGTTTGTTCGCTGTCCATGTGTAGTGGGGTCAAAGTAGGTACTTCCTGGAGACGGCGGATATACAGCTCTATGTAGATATGTCTTGACTACTCTTTTTGTGTATGTTTAGGGTTGTTCTTAAAATATTTTCATTTTATTAATAATTCCTCTTTGTGAACTCATCTACAGAGGTTTTAGAGGAGTTCCTAGAACTGGGCAAGATTTCTTTATCAGCTCCACAGTGACAGGGAAACTGCAGGAGGTCCTGATAGCTGCCTGGTTGTTTGTCTCTCTATAACCTTCATGATAGGGGATGTCAGGGAACCAAGTCTACAGCCATCAAGGAATATTGGCTGACTATTTCCTTTGTACTGGAACAAGGCAGGAGGTCTTTCACAACACTTGAACCAGCTCCTGCATCAGGCTAATGTAGAAGAGGTAATGTAGAATCCCACAAAGTGGCTCTGTATAGGTCTTTAGGACTGTAGGACTGACCCCATCTGGATCTGACAGCTTATTGCAATTCAGTCTGTCCAGTTGCCTCTTCACTTGACTTCAAGAGACAGCAATGTACAGAGTTTTTCCAGCCTTTTTTAAATCTCTGTCCCCTTGTATGGTCAGAAAACCTGGAACATAGACAGTGGAGTTGGGGATATGATCCTGAAGCCATGTTTCAGTGAAATGCACAATACTGCATAGTGATATTCTGTCTGACTACTTGCAAGGAGTACTTGGAGTAGTTCTAACTTGTTCCGTAATGATCTCTCAATGTCTATAGTGACTGATAGAAGATGGCTTGTATTTCCTCCTCCTCTCTCTTCTCCTTGCTCCTGCACTGCATCCTCAGCTCCTCATTTTCAACTCAGCTGGGACTTGCAGAAGTAGTTCAAGTATTACTTCAACTTTTAAGATAATAATGAGTTCCTTCCAGATTAAAAGAAAAAAACAACTACCTACTGTTGCTATTGTCACACACAATAACTGCACAAATGTCCAATAATGATCAAATATTGGCAAAAATCTTTACAGGTCCAGAGCATCCACCACTTAAGTTTAAACACCACAGAAGAAAAATAAACTTTGATTCACAAATGGAGTAACTGAAGTTCTTTTAAGAAAGAATATCAGATTCAAGCTAGAGCTACCTTGAGCAGAATTAGAAAAATAAACTGGATGAATCTGAAGAAAGTTGCAGAAGAAAACAATACACTTTTGGTAGGCATCAAATACTTAATTTATGCACAATTCTTGTTGGAATATTGACCTTCTAAACCAAGCTTATATAAAATGACTGGTTTCTTTTTGAAGCATATAACATACCAAAATATTAAGTTGGCCTGCATTCTAAAACCAGTGTTGATGAATGTATGGGATCCTGTCTGAAAATCAATCTGTGTCAAAGTATCCAAATATCCATCCCAGACTATTACTGAATACAGAAAATGTGTTCAACAACAATCAAGAAACAATAAATTGAAAGATCTTGAAGAACCAGTGTTGTTTCCAACATTAACATGGACTGGGATACATGGAAGCCAGAAAAGCTCCTTATAAAGAATGCTTTTATGATCATATGAGACAAATTTGGAGTTATTTGGCAGCAAAGAAAAACAGAACATTTGCTGGCATCAAGGGTAGGTCGTCAAAACAACCAATCTGATACCAACTGACAAGCATGGTGGTAGTAACGTGCTTAGGGGACGGACTCTATAATGCATTATGCTAAATAAAAAGTAATGGAAGGAAGAATGAAAGCACAAGGGACCCCGACACACTTTGGTGTTCCAACAAGACAAAGATCCAAAACAACTGAATAAAGCAGAAGAACATTCAACTTATAGAACGGCCCTGACCTACTGAATAGGAAAAGGTTTGGGTTGAAAGTTTAAAAGTATCATTACAAATTCTGATAAGACCAATAAACCAAATAACCTGTTAGAATGATGCTAGAACCTTGTTCATAACTACAGTTTGTCAGCTTCCTGTTCATTTTTAACAAACTTGAAATCAAGCAATGATAAATAGTTCTGATCCACAGTAAGATAAACTTTTTTCCTGAGGCTTAGTTTTCAGACGAAATAAAATCATTTGTTGCGTCATAGAATCAAGATCAAAAATAGGGGTTTTGCTTTACACATTTCTAATTTATATACACTAAAGAAAAGAAACAGATCCATGCTTGTTTTAACTTAGCAGAAAATTATGCTTTATCACTTGTAACATCTTGAAGACTTCAGGGCTGAGCTGCACATGTGAAAATAGCTAGAGTCTAGTTAGACAAAAAGCTTAAACTTCACACCGCTGCCAAGAGCTAAAAATGGGCCACTTATACTTTAACAGAGAACAGATAATTGAAATTAATGCTGAATGTTATTTAAGTCTTTTGGCTAGGTGGCACAATGAACAAACTTAAGGCGGAGTGTGTAAATGATCAACCGAAGTCAGTGCAAAACACTAAATCAGAGAAATACTAGTCCTAAACCCTTGACAAGACATAAAACTGCATCTCCAAGTGAACTGCTAAGGTTTCACAGAAAACATAAAATACCTCAGATGTCTATAGTTTTACTTTTTTTCTAAATTGAGCTAATCATTTCAAGTGGAAACTTTCAAGCTGTGTAAGAAAATATGAATATTTTAGTGTTTTTCGTTTATGTAGTTCAGTGTATTATCTGGAGATTTAAATATAGAAGACCAATAGAAAGTAGAACAAGACAAAGATCCATAACACATAAAAAAATAGTTTGGAGTGGATAAAGCAGAAGAACATTCAACTTCAAGTATCGTTACAAATTTAGATAAGACCAAAAAACCAAATAACCTGTTAGAATGATCCTAGAACCTTGTTCCTAGAACACAAATGTGAACATGGGTTTAGCAATGTTTTATAATATCAAGTTATGACTCAATAAAACTATTTGCTGAAATTCTACTTCAAACTCAATTTCTAAATAGAGTCCATTTGTTCGTGATTTAATTCTCAGTATAAATCTGCCTGTTTCTGTGAAGGTCTATAGGATTTATTAGAGAATACGAGTGGATTGATAGGGACATGATACAGAGGTTTACAGTGGAGTTACGTAGGTTAGATATCAACATCCTAAGTTTTGAACATCTCATACAAAACGATTAAATCAAAGGTATGGGAAAATTACTACTGCGCAGAGACACTGTTGCCAACCTAAACTCACAGTTCTGATAAGGGAAGCCGTTATGCTTCATGCTTTTTAAACTTTAAAAAGTCAACAACAGACATATGTAGATGAAATATTGCCTTCGGCACTACAGAATATTCATTAGTTATGAAATATTAGTTGAAAGACACTTGCCTTCAAAGCAAAGCTGCCTCCACCCCTGCTGGTGTCACTTATTTCATGACCTCACTTTAGAGCCATTGTGGAATGGTTTCATGCCAGTTCTAAGGATTATGGTCTTCTTTCAATAGGCTGAAGAAAGTCTCAGATCTTGCACAGCTGCAAAATCACATTTTTCACGACTTAGACATTTGCTAATTAAGGAACAATTGCTGTCACTGTGCAGATTAGCTGTTAAGAGAGCCATTTCATCTCAACGTACAGAAAATGTGATCACACTATGCCTCACATCACAGCTTGCCTAAAAAGTATGGGTTTGTTCACTGTCCATGTGTTGTGGGGTCAAAGTAGGTACTTCCTGGAGGCTCTATGTAGCTCTATGTAGATATGTCTTGACTACTCTTTTTGTGTATGTTTAGGGCTGTTCTTAGAATTTTTGCATTTTATGAATAATTCCTCTTTGTGAACTCATCTACACTTAAGAAAACTATTAAGCAACAACTGAGTGTCTTTAGTCAAAGGCTTTTCAAGAGCTTTCTGCAAGACAGACCGCTACGGAATATCCTTCAGGCCCACAGCTATCAACACCTACAACGATTTATTGAAAAAATCCATGAGTTTCTTCAACATTTATATTCCCTTTGGGATCAATAAAGTATTTTTGAATTGAATTGAATACTAATAATATTGAATTCTTAAAAAAAAAATGTTTTGTAATGTCTAAACCCCCAAATGAACATTTCCGTTGTTTAAAAGCCATATAGTGTGTAAACATCTGACCGAAAATGTATTTAAATCTTTATCCGGATGTGTCTGTTTTTTCTCTTTAAGTCTTGGGCTGAGGTCATCACTGACCTGAGTTTTTATGTCCAGACCAGGACTGAGCGACTCTGTTTTGCCAACAGAGATCATAACAGAGTGGCAGGCAGGAAGCTATTTGCATCACCAGTCCTTTCCCTCTCCCTGTCACTTCACCTCTTCACCTTCCTGCCTTCTGACAGCAGCAGCTTGCTCTAAACCTGCTGCCCTTCTTTGTCTTATCAGTGGTATTGAAGAGGATAGAAAGAGATCAGTTCATCAGTTTGATGCATCCTAGCATGGCGAGTCACTCATTTCAGTCAGAGGTGGAGCAATCAAACTGCTTAAAAACAGATTTTTATTTTTCTATTAAATACAGCTCTCTTTGTTAACCTTGAGGTTCTTTTGAATACTTCCAAGTTCAAGGTACAAATGAGGCTTTATAGCACTAGGTTGGGGAATCCCCGGAGGTTAATATTGATGTTCAGACAGCCATAATCTTCCCTTTGTATAAGATAAAGTCCATAGTGGGTTGAGTGAGAATCAAGGTGGTGTTAGTTGCTTGTTTTTTATCCCTGGTCAGCCCTCAGTAGCTCTGTTCCTTATTCTTGTTTGTTGATGCATTGTTTCAAGCAACCCCCCCCCCCCCCACACACACACACACACACGCACACACAAACACGCATGTGCGCGCAACGTGACTCACTGTGCTGTGGGAGTTCTGTCGTCTCTCAGCTGTGTTTACTGTCTCCCCGAACCAGAGTTCTGCTTGTGTAGCTGCTGTTCATCCATTTTGATTCTGCTTTCTTAAAGTCCATTAGTTTAACTCAAAGGTGATCTGCTGCTTGTTGTTTTCCTTGAACTGCACAAGAAAACTCAAGACTGAGATTCCTGAAAATAGGTGATACACTACATTCAACACTAGAAGATTCCACTTCACAAGTTTGAAGAAGATACCTGGTAGGGATAATTAAGTACAACTTATTATGCGGGTCATTAGACACACAAAAAAAGTTACAGAAATGAACAAAACAAAATGATTTTATTTCCCTAAAGAGTTTAAACATAAACTCCAAAGACTCTGGAAGCTCAAAGCTGTCCTCCTCACTATTGACAAGATAAACTTGACTCCTTGTCCATCCATTCTTGTCACAGTTTCTTAAGTTATATACACTTTTTAAGTTCCAATCTGACTATATACTGGCGAGGTAAGGTAAGAAGCAATTAAGGAGAAAATTCTTTCTCATTCCTGTCTTGTGATGATAAACACAGACAAATAGGCATTTATTACATCATAGTTTTAAGCAAGGTAAACAATAAATCATGGATTACTAAATTTAAGTTTCTAGACGATCTGATTGTTTTAAAAGTTAAAGTTTATGTTTTAGTTGTGTAGTTTATTAAAAGATTTTATTACTCTGCAAGTTGACAGTCAATATGTACAGCACTCAATACAAACATATTTCGATGTTGCAAATCATCAAACAATTTTTAATTTGTATTTAAAAAAAACTAAAATTTCACACTTAATACTTTTAAACAATTATATTTTTTACTTATTTTGAAAACAACAAAAGTAACTTTTAAAAAGTATGTACAGCTTTATTTTTGGTCAACTGCATGTCAATGTAGTAAAAGCCCTACAAATACAAAATAGTGCACTTAAAAAACATTTTTCCTTCTTTTTTACATAAAGAAGTGTTTTTTTTCTTTATCCCAGAATTTCACATATTTAAGGTTGTTCATGAGGATAGTAACTATGTTTTTCCACAACTAGCTCTTACAAACTGTTGATCAAGCTATTCTTATCAGAAAGATATAAAATACATAGATGTGAATCCTTTTATATATGAGTTTAGCTTTATTATTTATATTGTTTATATTGATATTGAAATTATATTGTATCAACTGAAAATAAGAAATGTTTTGCGTTAAAGGTGAGGGACATATTGTCCATCCCTGCGTCAAGATCAGGGTTGCGAGTCGGGGTCAGAGTTCGCAGCAAGGTTTAGAGCCATTAAACACCTATTTTGCTCTTTCCTGTACATAACTTTATTTTAAGCTGGGAGCTGTACTGTTTCCCTGTTTATCTCATTTGCTAACTTTCCAAAATGTAGAACTAAAATGTGCAGCAATGTGCCAGTTTATGATTATGATCCTTACCTCTGCAATAGACCTCCAAAGATCTGAAGATAGGTAGCTGAAAGTGTTTACAACAAACTGAAGCGCATCTTCGAACTTAGTGTCCAAACACAATTTAGCTTTGTTTTTCCTTAGGTTCTTGTGGTCTTTATTTATTTATTTATTTTTAGAAAGTACAGTGACAGGTCTTTAAATTTATAATATGGCTAATAAACTAATGGTATTTTTTTCTTGCACCATTTTAGTATGATTAATAGTTATACCTTGAAGTTATCCTTAAATATCCAACTGACTGTTGTGTCTTCCTTCTTTTTGCACTAATTCCCAGGCAATTATTCCTTTTATTTCTTTGTTTACACCTCTGATGTCCTGTTGAGTGTGCTTCGAAGTCTTTTTACCCCAAAAGACCGGTTTGGTTTCCTTATGTCCTTTCACACTCAAGTGAGAAAGATATGTATAATCTGAAAAAGGTAAGTTTATAAGAAAGAATGCGCTCATAAAGCGCCAGTTTATGCAGTGGTTTGTTTAGGCCCATCAGAAAGCAACACCACACCCAAAATGGGACCTGTTTGGATTTTCTGTGACACAGAATTTCCATGCCGATACTGGAAATTTCTTGAGGACATGGATGGGGGTGTTCTGAAGTCATCCAGCCATCTGCAGAAAACTTGGCACCTAAATTTCCTTAACTTTTCCATTGAGCTTGTCCCAGCATAGCCCCAGATATGTGGAAGGGAGTAAAATAGGATTTTAGTTTTATGTGCATTGTCGGATTGTTTTACTCTATGGCCGATTCAAATGCTAAACTATGATTATGGACTTGCATGTAGTTTGTGTCTCTTTAAACTATTCGCATTTTGTCACATTACAATCACAACCTTAAAGATTTTATTTGATGGACAGAGACAATTTCCTATTTGAGCCAATCTTAGCCTAAAACCTGCAGTCAATCCAGTTCAGACTGACTCGCTTCCTTTCCACTCTATCCGCCTCCTCAATTTTTAAAATACCATCTTCATTCCCATTCCTATTTTCCTTTTGCTGCCCTCAATTCTGCCATCACTCTCTCAGTTTCTCCTCTGTCCACATCTCAATCCCCCCCCCCGCTGCATTGTACCAAGCACAGCCCCTGCTGCACCCTCTGCCACCAGACCCCAATGCCTGTAGCGTGTAATTGACTTTCTCCCCATGCTGGAAAAAGCGGGCGGCCCGCGCCAGGCTGGAGGTGACCCATTTCCCTGGGGCATTCAGCAGCCTCCTAATCAACCCTTCTCTGGGGCAGCCTCATTCACTCTGCAATTAGAGCGGCTCCCCCTTTGAGAACTCCATCAATAGGCAGGCGGGCAGGCTTGCTTGATCGGTGTAAAGGCAGAGTTTATACTTTAGCACCGTGAGTTCTCAATCCTTCGACTTTGCACCTCCTCCCTTTGCTTGTCGTCTTCCCCAAGCGATGGTTTTGTCTAATAAGGAACAGCAGCTTCGGAGGCAGGTAGACAGGCATGCATGGTATAAATGAGGGGGTAAAGCAGAGACGATGCAGGTAGGCAGACAAAGGCAGACAGACAGTCTGATGGGAGGGACTCCAGGGAAAGATTCAAGCAGAAATCTAACAGAAACTCATAGAGGAGGGGATTGGGCAACACTTTTGAGAGTAGATGATTTGCAGGTATTTCTTTTTGTCATTGTGCAAAATAATGCCTTTGGAGTTGTTTTTTTATAGTTTCATTCTACAACATACATGAACACATATCAGCACCCCATGTGCCTGTCTCAACAAGAATTGTGTGTAGGACCTTGCTACTAACAAAGACAAACTCAATCATATGGCTATGTGGACTCCTCGGCTCTCCCACGGAGGAGTCTGAGATGATGCTGCGTGACGATTAAATAACAGGCTGGCATTTGTCCCTTGTTGCAGGCCTGATTTGCTATGCAGTGGAGGCAGCGTTCTGGTCAGAGGATAACCATGTAATCAATAGAATGAAAAAGCTGTTTTGGCTGTGAAGGTTAAGAGGGGCACTGATGCGTTCAGCTTGCTCTGCACACCATAGTGCATCTAAAAAACTCCCCCAGTCTGGATCATACGCCCCCTCTATTTCACTTGCTCCAGGTTCCTCCTTTATTTCTTTGACATGCCTTTATCTCCCTCTGTCTTGCACCTTCTGATTATCCCTCTACTGGCTACGTTTCTTCCCCACTCCTTCTCATGCACTTCCCTCCCATTCCTCCCTCCTACCTTTCACTAGTCTCGGCTACTTTCACCGTGGCAAAGCAAGTGACCAATCAGCAGTCACTTTCTCACACTGACTTCTCCCTCCCTTGCTGATGTCTTCCACTCCTTTCCTCTGTTTCCCTTCTCTTCCTCTTTTTCTCATCCCATCTGCATTTCTTCCTTACAACCTTTATCAGCTCACTTCCTGGAGATGAAGTGTGAGGCATTATGGGAGAGAAAGAGAGAGAGAGAGACGCCTGTCTGACGGGGTTAGTTGTGCTTATCATCAGAGACACTGCTAATCTGGTGTGTGTGCGTGTGTGTGTGTGTGTGTGTGTGTGGACTGAACTGATGAACTCATGGGTCCATGCACACCAAACATAACCTCACATTCTCAGCTCAGCAGCAGGAAGAGGAGGATGCTGACAAGACATGTTTATGTTCGTCAGTTGCTGCCAGGAGAATATGATTTGCATGATATAAGCATATTTCACCCTTCTGTGTGTACTGTTGCTGCAGCTACAGTCCTGCCTCTGCTTTACTTCCCTTCACAATTACCAGAACCTTTATAACACCAACTAGAAAAGCTGAAAGTGACTTTGTAATCCCAATCGCTGTTTGCTTGATGGTTTAATGAGTGTCGCTGGTTCTTCTTCTCCTTAGGTTGCTGATATGTGCACACGATGAGCGGACTGGGGGAGAACTCCATGGAGCCTCTGAGCTCAGAAAGCCGCAAACGCAAACTGTCCACTTGTGACACCCCTGGTCTTGGGTGAGTCCATGACATCAGCATACGAGAGAGGGAAATGTAAGAAAGTGGGCTTGTGGGTCAGTGGTTGCTGAAGCCTAGAATGTGACTATTAGAGTGATGTATGCAACAATATGCTGACATTGTTCAAACTGAATGAGATGGTTCTAAAACACAAGTTTTTCCCGTTTTCATAATTTATTTATTTACACTTATTCCCCTTTAGCAATTTCACAGACTATTACTTTAATATTACTTAGTCATTTTCAATATACTGAAAATATACACACAATATATAAAAAGAGAGCAATTTTAACTCGTTTTCTATTTTTTTGTTTTAGGTCAGGCTGGATAACTATAATTATTTATGTCAGTATTTATATCATAATAATAACAGGAACTCATAGCAAATATCTTCAAATATCAATTTATATGTACCTTTTCTTTGTATTAACCCAATTTGCCTTTTGATTTGAATTGAGCCTAGTATTTTCCCTTTAAGAGCTTCTTACAAAGGTTTTAGAACTATAAACTAGTTTTAATATCAGACATTGCTAACATTGTCACTATGAACGATGTTAGCATGTCTTAGCATACAATCCATCACTCTAACTTTGGCCCATTCCTCCTGACACAGCTGATAATTACCCCCTAAGTCATTTGGGGTTTTGCTTAGCTTCATTGTCAATTTAGATGACCAATTTGTACCCAACTTTTACCTTCCTGCCTTATGTCTTGGAATGTATTTCTTTAAGTTAACCAGTCCATCCTGCCAAACACCATTTCCACATCATGGCATCGTCTCCAGTACTTCACAGTTAGTTCTGAATTGCAGACCTCTGCTTTTTCCCTCTAGATTTAACGGTCGTCATCATGGCCCAACAGTTTGATTGTAGTTTTATTAGATCACTGGATTGTTCTGCAAAAATCAAGCACTTTACTGTAGTATGACTTCCTTTGTTGCTTTGACCTTACAGCCCATGTCATTACAGGACTGGTCTACAACAGATAATGACACTGTTGGCAGCCTTAAATAGCACAGACTGTCTGGGCTTGATCTTTTCATTTTGAACCAAGACAGGATCTCTGGAACACAGAACTTGTCTTCTTCCAGAAGCGAATGGAGCTGGGCATCCAATTGTGTTTATTGTTTAAATAGATGAACTCTTCACCTTTAAGCATCTGTAAATTCTCAACCCAAGGGAAACCAGACTTGTAGAGGTCAACATGCCCTATCCTTCTTTTTCTCCCGGTTTTCCATGATTTTACTGAAGGAATCACTTCTTTGAGGTGTCATCTTATATTTTGACATGTCCGTTCTAGTTAATTTGTTATTTAACTTTTCAGAAGTATGGCATACTCATCTGAGCATTCCTAAAAATTGATCTTACTTTTTTTTACTTTTAAAAAAATTTGACAAAAAGTTTCCCAAAAGAGTGACTTTAGAAAGAACAGTACTCCAGATTGGCTTCATCAGTTTCTCTGATTTGTCAGAAATCTGTTTTAGATCATATAGTCTAGAGAAATTCAGTATTGTATTTGTTTAATTTGTCTTAGAACTAGAAGCTTGGATTGAAAGGTGCCCTTTTGCTTCTATTTCCTATTGTTTTTTATTTCTACCTGAATCTTACATATAAGCTTTCACACATCGTGCCTCAAAAAGAGAACAGAAACATAAAGCTGCTAAAGGAGAAGAAGGTTTCCAATGACTGGAAGCCTTAACCTCTTCTCTTTTTGTGACTAGTATAAAAATAGAAATAACTGCATCAAACTTAAACCATCTGTAGCTTTTTTTAAACCAGGGAAGGTTTCAATGTGCAATCAAAGTGACTTTTGCGTTCTGTCCAAATTGGAAACAGCCTGCTATTGCCTCCAGAGTTTGGAGGAGCAGTAAAAATGTAGTGAGGTTTAGTTTGCGTCCAACCTCTGTAACTTGTCCCCAACAGGTGTGAGAGGAAGCGCCGGGAGCAGGAGAGCAAATACATCGAGGAGCTGGCCGAGCTGATCTCAGCCAACCTCAGCGATATTGACAGCTTTAACGTCAAACCGGACAAATGTGCCATCCTCAAAGAGACGGTGCGCCAGATCCGCCAGATCAAGGAGCAAGGTGAGTGGTCACCCATGTCAAAAGTCATGAAGGCCTTTTAGAGGATGATGTGTGAAGGGTGACTAACATTAGGGAGACAGCTGACGGCTACAATGTAAACTCCCACTCCTCTGAGCTCAGGTGTAAGGATGAATGGGCCATTATCTCCCTCAAATGTCCCAAATTTGCTGTTTTGGGTAGCATTGGTGTGTTTGCATGTATGATTATTAACACCTGCGTGCAAGCCTGGCCAAGTTCTCTCTGATTGGATATTTGCAGGTAGACATGGCTCTCTATTCTAAAGATACACATTGCTGTTACAGCAGCTGTTCTCTCAGCTTTTGACAGCGCTACCAGAAGTATTCGCACCCTTTCTATATTACAGTCATATATCCTGGGGTTTCATGTGGTAGACCAAGAAATTATTGAATGATTGTAAAGTGGAAAGGAATAATACAAACAAAGCCCCTTTCACTCTGACACCCCTAATTAAATGAATTGCTTTAAGAAGTCTATGATTGTGTTTTATTACAATATGCTAAGCTTTCTCATCTCACATGATGTGTAAAAAGAGCATGCATTAGAGAAGCAGCCAAAGAGCCTCGGCAGGAGATTCAGAGATTCATTTATGAGGTGGAAGAATCCGCTGACTAAACTATAAGACAACCATACCACCAAGCTGAGCTTTCTGAAAGAGTTGCAAGAGAAGCAAAGCATAATCAGGACTTTTAAGCGAACCTCTCAAAGAAAAGGCTCTGGTACAAAAACTGACAAGTAAAATGTTATATGTGTGAAAAAGTATGAACCTAAACTCCTCGACATGTGAAACACAGTGGAGGCTGCATTATACTATGGGAATATGTCTTTATGTAGAGCAATGCTGGAAGAAAACCAATGACATACCTCAAACTGCTTGGCGTTGCTGGAAATGTACACCTTCCAGCAGCACAGTGACATGAACATACAGTCAGAGCTAAATGGTTAAAGATGTCAGTCCAATAGCCTTAGAAAATAGGTGAGAATACATTAGTTCAGACCTGAACTGTTTTCACTCTCTGCTCAAGTTACTTTGCGAGTAAAAACTGGTTAAAATTTCACTTTCTAGCTGTTTAATAGACATTTCATAAAAGACTGCAAATGCATTATTATGCTTCTCTATAAGAATGACTCAAGGGGGCTAAATACCAACTGAATTCACACAATTTCAATTTTTTATAAAAGTTTACAAAAACACTTTATCTGTGTTCATCACGCTCACATAACAACAAACACATCTTGTGTTTTGGCTCTTTGATTAAAGCACATGTAATATTTCTTTCTGCTGAGGGTGAACTACCGGAGAGCAGGGAGACAGGTATGCTGCATTTTCTTCCTTGTTTCAGTTGGGGCTCAGTCGGTCTGTATTTTCAACCTCAACAGGAAGGGGAAGAGGCTACGGCCAGCCCTGAGTGGCTGCTGACAGGTTTCCATAGTTACAGGAAGTGATGACAGAAATGACACGAGCGTCGAGGCTCTTCTCCCCGCTCGATACCTTCGTGTTTTTCCCTTACATGGTCCCAGCTGCTCATCGGGCTTGGTCTTCATTTTTCTTTTACCTCCATCAGTTTCTCTCTGGTGCCTTTTTTACTGAAATCATATCTTATCAGTTTAAATTTACATCAAGGTTGGCTGAGAGCGTTTGTCTCCATGTTCTGTTTCCCTCTGCTCATTTTTACTGAACTTCACAATACCTATCTGTTTGTGGTAATGTCCTTTTTTTTCCTTTGTGTGGGTATCTGTGCCTCTAGGGAGCTAATCAGACAGAATAATTCCTGTAGTCAAGCAGCCCCTGCCTCACTCTTACTGCAAATCCCACATTTACACAACAACCCAGCCTCTATTAGTTTTTCCCAGCATCGCCCCAGACCTCTCTTTCTTTCTACCTTTTTTTTCCCATCTTCATATCCCCCCTGGATGCCCCTTCCTCCCGCCCTCTCTCAGTCCCAGCTCCTCCATTAATTCAGGTGCTTCAGCTCCTGCCCCTGCACCATAACGGCTTCTTCCACAGCTCCTCTGGCTCGCTTCCACTCCCTCTCTCTCAGACAATCCCTCACAGTCTGACACTGAATATAAAGCATGAGGACAGCAGTTACCTGCTCCACATGCTTCTCTGAAGGACTCCCTGCAGAAACCTGCCGCTATCAGTCTCTCTCCTCACCTGTAGTTTTAACCCTCACTCACCTCCCTGCTCCAAAAAGAAAAGAAACTTTGGAAGCACTGCCCCCTGGTGGTGGAGCTAGGTAGTGAAAGATTGGAAGTTTGAGCTTCAAGGATTTCTCCTGTTTTTAAGACCTCCCTTCTTTTGCTTACCTACAGGGAAAGCTTCATCCAACGATGATGATGTCCAGAAATCAGACGTGTCCTCAACCGGTCAGGGGGTCATCGACAAGGACCACCTGGGGCCACTTCTTCTGCAGGTGAGTCCAGACTTAGACGTTCTCCACAGCTCAGACATTCCAGTTTTCATCTCCTGATAGTGATGATAATGATGGCTCTCTCATTTCTACCCTGAAGGCTCTGGATGGCTTCTTGTTCGTGGTGAACCGGGAGGGCAGCATCGTGTTTGTGTCTGACAACGTGACCCAGTACCTGCAGTACAAGCAGGAGGAGCTTATCAACACCAGCGTGTACAACATACTCCATGAGGAAGACCGGGAGGACTTTCATAAGAACCTGCCCAGGACCAGCAGTGAGCAAACAACACACACACACAATATCTAATTATGGGTTAGTTGAGCTCTGAGTGTTTGGACAATGCGTGCGGTGTACCACAGGGGTGAGTGTTCGGATAAAAATAATTCATGACACAGACTGACTGAATTTTTTAATTATGTTGTACCGTCAATGTAATGCAAATGTTGCACTAAAAAGATCACTTTCAAAGACTGTCTGATATGAATAATATCACGCTAAATCATACTTCATGTTATTTGGATACAGTAAAATATAGTATTTGGGTTAAAGGTTTTGTTAAAGAGTACATAGAATGACATTTCTGGGTGTGAAACGGGATGAATGGAAATGTTAAATAAAATATATCCCAAAAATGTCTGTATTTTATAAAAACTAAACAACTGGATAAGCACAAGCTTTCTATATCAGTTTGGGGTGTAAAGTTTTAAGAGAACCATATAATTAATACTATGTTTCAGAATAAATTATTTTTATCAGTTAAACCAATTATGTGGGTGTAAATCAAGGGCTAAAAAGCTGTGTTTATAAGGACACAGGGGTTGTAATGTAAATGTTTTGAGTGTATGTGTACTTGATTCTGTTGCTGTTTTATACTGGTTGATAATGTCACATTGATGTTAAACACTTACAAAATTAATAACTCTCAGTAAAGGGTGGTAGGATTAAATTAGAGTTCTGCTCTCTTTTTGCTGGTCTTAATTTGTGGAACTTAACTTTTTACATCTTATTCTTGCTCAGAAGTAAAAACCACATGACGTCCTTAGAGGAGCCAAACTTTGTGAGCAGAGTATGTAAAAATCCATTGTCTCTGCACTCCCTTCTAATGAGGAGCTCCTGGGAAACATGAGAGCTATCCATACACACGCACACACACACTTACATAAATATACACACCTGACAAAAACATACACACATCACACGGATGCGCCCACCCACTTTTTGCTAATCAGGCAGAGCGTAGCGCAGCTGTCTGTCAAACTCAGTGGTCCAGACAGTGTAAAACAGGCCTGAGCTCTATTCAGATCCCAGTGCTACCACATGCGGCTGAATAACGCTCCTCTGCGGTCCCTTCTGTTTAATTCAGCCTGGGTTTCAGTCTGATTTGCTACTTAATATTGTACTTGAGTAAATTCACTTATTTACACCCCCTCATTATTCTTTGCATTGACGTGTAAATGGCATTGATGCATTTTTCTTTCTGTGAGCCGCACGAGTGTGTAAGCCCATAAGTATGTGCACAATTTATAATGCCGATTAATTATGGATGTGTGTGTGCTCGGCTGAACCTGCTTCTCGATTAGCTCTGCAGTAACGTTCTTGAGCAGCAGTCGGCTCATCGACTCAGCCGCTTACTTCCCTGTGCGCACTGTCATTCATTCCCTCACTTTCTCCCTCTAACCATCCCCCTTTATACATTTTTCCTCTCGCTGTCCCTGGTGCCTCTCTCAGCTCGCTCCTTCTAAGCCTCATCCATACTTAATATGGCTGCTTACTAAGATGAATATTGTGGTTTTCCGTTTCTCAGACTGCTTCCCCCACCTCCCTCTCTCTTCCAGTCTGCTTTTTCTCCTCATTATCTTATTGGCCCTATGAATTAAATGCCTTCTTTGTGCACATTTTTGTGGGATGAACACAGATCACAGTTACAGTCTACAGTGACATTTGTATACGCAAACATATACAGTGTTGTGAAGTTCAAAGAGGATGTGTTCAAGCACAGGGAATGTTTTAGATCGACAGACTATTTTTAATATTAGACAATGATAGCCTGAGTAAACAAAAAATGTGGGTTTTATATCATGACTTGATGTATTAAGAGGAGCCTTGACCAATATAAGCCAACCTAATATCGTTTACGTTAACTCTGTGCTTTCAAATGTTTGCAATAATTTGGGCAGATTTCTCGTACTTGTCGTGTTCCGCTTTTTCTGGGAAAGGGTCGGAGCAACTATCTCGCTTCTCACTTCTTCTCCTTTAGCAAACTCCCATTCTTCTTCTCCCCAGACGCCTCCTGTAGCTCGGCTCGGGGAAGCCCAAGGCACTCCCAGCACAGCTGACATAGTTCCTTCATTGTGTCCTGGGTCATCTCCTCGGCCTCCTCCTGGTGAACCTTTCCTGGAGCAACACCTGAGGGAAGCTTTCAGGGGAGATGTCCCTCTTGATGTGGAGGAGAAGCAGCTCTTCTCCGAGCCTCTCCCAAAGGACCAAGCTCCTTGCCCTATCTCTAAAGGAGTGCCCATCCACCCTGCAGAGAAAGCTCTTTTCAGCCGCATCAGGGATCTCGTTCTTTTGGTTATGATCCAGATTTAATGACCATAGGTGATGGCAGGAACGTAGACCGACTGGTAAATCGAGATCTTTGCCTTTTCACTCAGCTCTCTCCTCACCACAACAGACCGATGCAGCCTATTATTACCGACTATCGTGGCACCGATCTGTCTGTCGATTGCCTGCCCCATTTTCCCCCTCACTTGTAAACAGGAACCCAAAGAAACTTGACCTTCTCCATTTGAGGTAGAAACTCTCTTCCATCCTAAAGAAAACAAGCCTCTTTTCTCTGGTCGAGAACAATGGCCTGGGACTTGGGGAAGCTGATTCTCACCCCGGCCGCTTTCCACTTGGCTATGAATCGCCTCAGAACATGCTTTAGGCTTTAACAGGGGGGAGCCAGCGTTATGTGCAAAAACTGAGGACAAATTCTGCTGGTCTTCGAACCAGACCCCCTAAGGCCCGGAAGCCAATATACACTGGGAACAGGTCCAACTTAATGTTGCTAATGTGAACATTAGCTCCACTTGTGCTGAGACCGAAAGGCCTTCAGTAAAGGGCCGCTGACTCCATACTCCTAAAGCGCCCCCCATGAGGGACTCAGTAGAATGCCTTCTCCAGTTCCAAAAAACACACATGGACTGATTGGGCGAACTCCACAGCACCCTTGAGAGTGTAGAGCTGGTTCATTCTTTCATGGACGACTTGAAAACCACACTGCTCCTCTTGAAGCTAAGGTCTGACATTCAGCCAGACTCTACACTTCAGGAAATAGGCCTTCCCTAGAAGGCTGAAAGGTGTGACCCCCCCTATAGTTGGAACTACGACCCCGGTCTGCCAGTCCAGGGCACTGTCCCCGACCTCCACGTGATGATGTAGAGACGTGTCAGGAATGATAGCCCAACAACATCCAGAAACCTAAGGTACTCAAGAGTTTGTTTGACCACCTCAATGACTTCAGGCTGGGTGAGGAATGAATCCGGCCCTGAGCATCCCATGTCTTTTTCCACCATGAAAGGCATGTCAGTAGAATGGAGGAGATTGAAGGAGATCCTCGGAATATTCCTTCCATCGTCCAACGATGTCCTCTCTGAGGGTCAGAAGCTCCCCATTCCCACTAAACTTAGTGTTTGCAAAGCACTGCCTCCCTGTCCTTTGGATACCTATACATGTCCTGTGCTTTTAAATATTTTTTGCCCACTCTCAGTTTATGGGGTTTAATTAACTCACATTAAAAGTTTTTTGTTTTTTTTCATGATGCAATTTTTAACTTAATCTTTACTTTGCGAGATAACTGTTTCCGTGGTTATGAAATGACTGCTCCACTTAAGTCCCCTCAGTCCTCAGAATATTTTTCCCAAAATCTTAGAAGATTATTTAGATGTTTCTTAGCAACTGTAAGATGGGCATTTCTTTGACTAGAAGTGGGATTTACACTCCACCATCGATGCCATATTTGCCCTCTTGTCTCTTTCTATTGTTAAATGTAGAACCCCCAACCACCAGTGGGTGGGCCACAGGAAATTTCACCACTATTCAATCATTTCTCAATGTGCTCTGGCTGTGGTTTGCTGAAATTCCAAAGCCTAAGAAATGGCTTTTGTAGACCATCCCATACTGACAACTGTAAGTACTTTTAACATGTTCTTGAAGTCCTTTAGGTCAAAGCAAATGTTTTGCTTTTAACTCTTTTAGCCTACTTCGTCTTGTTAGACGGGTTCTATTTAGGTTATTTCTTGATTTTGCAGGCCTAGCAGTAACCAAGGAAGCACTTGTGTTTCTTAATTTTGCTGTGTCATTAATTCATGTTTTAAATTTAAATCGGTATAAAGAATGAAGTGTTTAAATTCCCACAGCGTGTTCTTTATCACAGAAGAGAACTACAAGATGATTTTCTTGGTCTTGTCAGGATTGAAATTTGTTTCTTAATTTGTCACTGGAAGGGCCAACTGTGTAGAACACAAGGTTATTCTAAGCAAATCTATCATCCAGGAAGCCTGTTGAGAAAGGACCTGAAGAACTTGTTGGGAAACAATCCAATTTGAAGTGTTTTTGTGCTACACTATTGAGTAATCAAGTTTGATTTTGAGTAATTTATGGCTGCAGTGCTGCTGTTTTGTAAACTACTATACAAGACATGGTCCTGCACCATCGTCTGTATCTAAAAAAAAAAACCTTTTGCCATTTCAAACCCCTGGTAAGGCTTCAGACAGGCATTTTTCAAGCTCTCAATAAAGTTTACCTCCTCCTTTCCTTCTCTCTGTGAAGGTGACCTCATCCTGAAGCATATCTGTGTCTGTGTGTGTGTGCAGTTGTGTGCTGTGATGAGTAGTCAGGACCTAAATGAGGATAGATGGTTGAGTGTCCCCGGCCTTGGCCCGCTGCAGAGTCACTGAGATGGAGAAATATTGGAAATCGACGACTTGGCTACATTAATCCCATGGTCCATTTAGCCAGCAGGAGAGGCTTTAGCTCCTCAGTGTTAGAAACACAATGCTTGTCTGTTGTGGAGTTTGTTTGTTTTGCTTTGTTTGTTTGTGAGATTGGGTGTGGGCCATTGGTGCTATTTAATTAAAGACGGGCAGTTCACAGCTTGCATGGTTTACAGTCCCAGAAGCGTCATGTTTACTCCCAAATGAAACTCTTCTCTTTGTTTATTGTTTTTTTTTTTATAGTAAATGGCGTTTCGTGGGGGAATGAGACAACTCGACAGAAGAGTCACACCTTCACTTGTCGGATGCTGGTCAAATTTGGCCACACCCACGGCCCCATGGAGGAAGGGCCAGGAGGGCCCCGCTATGAGACCATGCAGTGTTTTGCTCTCACTCAGCCCAAAGCCATGATTGAAGAGGGAGAAGGTAGGTGGAGGCGGGCGTTGTTTTCAAGATGACCTGACAAACAGGAAGGTGCTATTGAATGGGTGTAACATAACCTTTTCTTTTAAAAACACTATCATAGTGGTTACATTTTTTATATCTAGATTATTGCTAGATTTTGTGCTTCGTATAGTGTACGAATCTCCAATCCCTTAATGTGGTGCTTTGCTCACACATCTATACACCAAATTTATACTCTATGTTTTTTACAGTGCAGCCACAACATTTAAGGGATTTTATGAGGCAGGAGCAACACAAAGTATTTTGTAAATACCTAATAATAAGAAAAGGATTGCTGATAAAAAAGATCTATTTTTATAATGAAAATATGCAGAGTTTAGTCCCTTTTACTCCAAGAATGAAAAATGTAATCTTATGCAACTAACCGCCTTTAAACAATAACTATCAGTCATGCACTCAACAAATCTGCATTATGAAAAAACAAGAAAAGGACGTTGACGTTTTCTGTATTGACACAAATCATGTAGAGGATACGGAAAACATGAAGAAGTTGCTTTTGTTAGATTTGTTAACTGGTACACGTAGCTTAATTCAGGACGTTTCTAGAAGAAACCCTGTTTACAGGCTGCAGAAAACGGGAAACTTATTCTTGTTTCAGCAAGACAACTGCCTACACATAGAACCAAATCCACAGAGAAACAGATAAGATGAAGGTTCAGTCAAAGAGACCCAAATCCAATGTAAAGACTTTAGAATTACTGTTCAAAGACTGTTTCAATCCTTCCTACCTGGTTTTAAGCTATTGTGCTGAGAAAAAATGACCCCATGTTCAGTCTCTAAATGCTGTTGAGGTTCTGGCACATTTTTCAGATTTTTATTTTTAAAATAAGAAACAATCTTTATTGCACAAAATTTTATTGGTCTATCAGATCCTGTTGAAATTCAAAAAGTTTGTTGTTTTGACAAAAGAAGTTATACAGGTCATGATACATAGTTTTATTGGCACCTCTGACTATCATGAAAGTTTACTTTTGAACTTTTGCTTATCACCTATTTTCTACAAAATAAGGGTAAATTATTACTAATTGCCACTAATATTTGCACAATACCTCTGTTGTATGGTCATCAACAACAACAAAGAAAATGGTGCTAGTATCTTATTTTCCAGTGGAATATTGTATGAACCCTATAAAGACATAGGGTTCTTTATGTTTTAATTGGCATCAAATATCATGAAAGGCACAAAATGAGACTCCTGAAACAAGTCTTTTCTTGAAAATAAATAAGAGTTTTAAAAATTTCCTGCATTTCTCAGTCAGGTCCGACTCTCTCTGATGTCTTTCCTCCTCAGACCTTCAGTCATGTATGATCTGTGTAGCCCGTCGGGTCACTGCCATGGAGAGGACCGAAAGTTTTAACACCCGACACGAGCTGTCAGGTGAGGAGCTGGACTCTGGACTGTCAAGGATCCAGAAATACTCTTCATCCAGTCGATTTGACCCCTCGTTTCTGTCCAATGTGTTTCCTATCCTACAGGTAAACTGATACAGATCGACCAGAGTTCCCTGCGGGCGTCGATGCGTCCAGGCTGGGAGGATTTGTTGAGGCGCTGCATTCAGATGTTCCTTCAGCACAGCGACGGGCAACCGTGGTCACACAAGCGCCACTATCATGAGGGTGGGGTTCAGGCCTAAGAGCACCTTTGGACTTTATTAATTAGGCCCTGAGTAATGGGAGAACGAGCAAATAGATAGGAAAATACTGCATTAACTGTGCAGTCTATTGGGTATAAAGCATATCTTACAAAACTTTGTTTTATAGTCGCGATTTTTTGGGGGGGGGGGTGTTATTTGAAGTTGTTTTCCTTTACCAGTTGTTTTCGCAGATTTATTTATGAGAACTGCAGTGTAAAGAAATTAAAGGCACCACTCATACATGACCATTATGAATATTGATGTTAAAAATGAAAACATCATAGGGCTGCATTTTCAACAGAGGCATGAGTCAGGCTTTCTGTTGAAAAAGTTTTTAAAAATCAAACCCAAAACATGCCTGTGAAAATCAAGGTCTCTTTTATTTTGTTTGTTTTTAAAACTCTAATCAGCTTTTAAGAAAAAAATTGCATTTTTGACTTTCTTTTTCTTATAAAAAATAAATGTCGGTGATTTAAAGTCATGTGAAATTGCAAATGTTGGCTCTGTTTAAATGCAGTGTGTTTAATATACAATATATGATTAAAAATGTAATTCAATTTAGCTCTTCATGGTGGATTAACAAAACAGTAGACCATGTAAAAGATATTCTGGCGCAAAACTCTCAACAAACATGAACCATCCACCAAGTTTATTTACTAAACCATCAACATGGTTCCATAACTGTGATCTTAGTAAAATGCATCTCTAAAATTTGTATATCACCTTTATAGCACAGAAAGAGTTCCAGTATTAATGATTTGGTACTTATTGGGATCATTAAACCACCTTCCATCAGGTCCATATAAAAAAAACAACATTTTTTTTTATTTGTGATTATGCTGCAGTGACCAAATTCCCTTTAAAAATCCCTCTGTTATCTGCAAAATAAATATCAGGAAACGTTTTAGGACTAATAAATATTTGTATTCTGTACTTTTTGTACACTTTTTAAATTCAAACCTGATCTTTGAGACAAAGACTAAAAGCCTAAACGATTAAATTAAACAACTGTTTTGGGTTTAGACCTCCTGTTGTCTGTTGAAATATTTATTTTCTCTCTCATTCTTACACCCCAGCACCTTATGTCTTTAAACTTCCTTTGATCTTAATGTATAAAACAGACAAATTTAAGTCTATTTCCCACGGAAACAACCTTCAGATGAAACAATGTTGTTGAGTGTCACCAGGTAGCTACGATATATGATGTTTTTACTCACTGAAAAATGCATATTTCTTTTTTAGCAGGTTTTGAGACTATGAATACATTTTTTGTTTTTTTATTCAATGTTGTCTGCAGCTTTTCTCCAGGGTCACGCCGAGACGCCCCTGTACCGCTTCTCCCTCTCTGACGGCACCCCGGTTACAGCTCAGACCAAGAGCAAACTGTACCGACACCCTATGAGCAACGAACCTCAAGGCTTCATCTCCACACACCTGCTGCAGAGGTCAGAAAGACATGGAGAGAGCAGGACTATCAACAAAGTAGCCTTTATGTGGAGACATTTTTATCCCATTCCTTAATCCAATGACCAATGGCGTTTCTTTCACATTTTGCCACATTATTGTGTTGTATTAGATTTTTAGTGGGATGCACAAAAGGATGTATTGTTCATATTAACCATTCAAAGGCTTAAACATTTCCCACAGTCTTTCCCTCTGCTTTATAGGAACATCCCACACCATGATCCTTACACCACAGTGTTCATGCTTGGGGTGATTTTTAGGAATGTTTTAGTTTTTTAGGCGTTGCATTATTTTGTAAAAGTCTTATTTTTTCACACTCTTTCACATGTGTCTGGATTCTCTTGTATTTTTCCTCCTTGCGCTTGTTACTTTAAAGAAATCAGATGAATGCTGTGCCTGGAAGTGGCCTGGATCTCTGCAGAGCATCTAGCGTTAGAATGGGCCTCTTGGCTTTTTCTCTTCTTGTCTGGCCTGCCAATGTTTCAAAATTAAATTTAATCCCAAGAATACACATTAAAGTTTCATCTAATGTGAGAAACTGAAAACCTTTAAGAGGATGAACAGGTTTGAATAGCTTTAGCTTTAGCACTGATTTTTTGCATTTATTTAAACCTTTTGCTGTTTTTCTGTGTCTTTCCACCTAGGGAACCCAATGGCTACCGCTCAGCGTCAGGCGGTAACATGATGTCCAATACCATGAGACAACAAGGCATCGGGGGTGCCAACATGACCCCCCAGATGAATGTGACTGGAGGTGGTGGTATGGGAGGGATGGGCAGCATGAACCGGGGCTTTGGGATGAGCGAGCAGGGGCATATGGGTCACATGGGTCCGATTGGAGGTGGTTCTGTGTACGGAGGAAACGGCGCAGGGGGAGGCGGCGGTGGAGGCCTGGGCAGCCGCATGATGCAGATGAATCAGATGAACCAGATGAGTCAGATGGGTC
>JAUZNJ010011823.1:0-17811 GCA_034780135.1 Jordanella pulchra
CTGTCTGTCTGTCTGTCTGTCTGTCTGTCTGTCTGTCTGTCTGTCTGTCTGTCTGTCTGTCTGTCTGTCTTTTCTTTTTGGTTTTTTTTCTTATCAAGGAAAAAAACAACTTTTTCAATTTTTCTTTTTGGTTTTTTTTCTTATCAAGGAAAAAAACAACTTTTTCAATTTTACACAAAGGTTTACAGAAACTGCTTTAAAAAAAAAGATATCAAAATCTTTCCAAAGATCCAACAAAATATCGGCCCTTAAAAAAAAAATCCCTTGACAATAAATCCATCATCTCAAATCGAAGCTTTATATGCCTGTTGTTGTACAAAGACTTCACAGGACTAAAAGCCGTAAAATTGTATCTTGCTCATTCAATGGAGCAGGTGATAAAATCTCAGCTGGAACTTCTGCTACACAACTCCAGCACATGTGGTGATGGAACAATGGCTAAGTGCCTACCCTATGCACTCGCTGCTCAACCTGAATACAATCTACTTTTTCAGCTAATGATAAAGTGTGATGCTACTTAGAAATGTGTTTCTAACTGGTGCTGGTTACCAATGCTTTAGGAACTGACAAAAGTCACATGGTCGATTTTGTACCAATGAAGAACATCATACTAAAACCACTAGTTAATATAAACCAGATACCAGCATTTATGGCACAAGCCACACTTTTGATTAAAACAGATACTTCAGTAGTTTCAAAGTATATTTGTTCATACTTTATTAGTGATCCTTTAAAATGATATTGTTCAATATGTTCTCAAAGCTTTCTGCAGATCACAAAAATTTGGGCTTCTGCTGTTTTTAACTCCTTTTCATCCAGTAGTACAGGGCCTCAAACACAGTCAGATTTATGTTTTTCAATGCAAGGAAAACTATCAAAAATTGAGTAAAACTTTCTCAAAATAAGTGTGTTTACCTTTAACTTGAGTAGGTAAATACGATGATCTGCCAAAGGAATGAGTACGTCTACCCTTAAGATGAGAAAATGAGATATTATGCACTTGAAATAAGAGACTGCAGTTGTTTTGTGTTGTTTTAAATGTAAATTTTCTTATTCCATTGGTCTCACTTAACTGCTAAATTCAAGAAATAATGTACTTATTATAAGAAAAACTGACTTACTTAGATTTCAGTTTTTGCATTGCAGGACTGGTTCTACAGGGCTGCCGGCTCTTGTTGGCCCCTGCCTAAATGGAGAGTCATTGCTGTGACCAAAGACAGTGATTGACTGCTTACCAATCTTTTTACAAACATATGTTCAAGACTCATCTCAGAGACTTTCAGCAGTGCTTAACCAGTGGTGATTTTAAACCCACTAGCTCTGACGTCAAGGTGTCAGAATACATGGTGGATCACACTTTGCTGCTTATCTACAGGCTCGTTGAGACCAACACAGTGACCCTTTTACACTACCAAAAACACCAATAAGTACAAGAGCATTATAAATAGTCTGCAAAGCAGTGGGCCAAGTTGGCCTGATCTGATGAATTATACGTTAACCTGGCATGGATGCCTGAGAGTGTCTCTATCAGTTACCTGAGAAATACCTGGATGCAAGTTGGATGCAAAAGCAGTCTAATGCTCTGGGTAATGATCTACTGGTCAACCTTTGGTCTTGTCTTTCATGTGGATGATACTTTCACACAAACAACTTACACCCATTGCTGCAAAATCTTTTAGTAGGATAATGAGCTGTGCCATAAATCAACAATGGTTTAGAAACAGTTTAAGGAAGTGTTAGCCTGCCTTTTAATCTCCGTCCAGTCAGTTACCTATCACTTGCACTGGACAGACATTTCCAATCTGCATTCCAATTTTTAACTTCTCGGTGCCCAGATTTCACAGCATACCTTTATGGAGTTCAGACGTGGATGGATAGAGCGGTGATCAACACACTATTGAGTAGGTGGTCATAAAGTTATGCCTAAGTTATTTATGTGACATCTCAAAGCAAAACTCAACACCTTACAATCCCAAACCCCTTTAGTGTAATTAAAACCAAAAGCTGCAGGACGCTGTAGTTGTTAAGAAGACCACCAGGGGGCAGTTTCATACAGTAAACAAGCAAAGGAAATGAGAAGCTCACAATCAACTGGCCTTGTGATGGAGCATTACATTGGATAAGATAACAAATAGCCCTAGCAACATACAATGAAAGCCAGCTTCATCAGGGCCTTTAAAGTGGACACAATATATTACCATCTTGTATCTTTTTTCCTCTGCAGTGTCTCACAGTATCAAAGTTAGTGTGGTATGAACATTAGGTGTCATGATGGTGCAAAAAGCCCCACCTTCATGCTAAAATACAGCAAACAGTTTCTTGAGATTGCAATGAAGTAAGTTATGGAGGCGATTGATATGAAGTCGAGGTGACATCGTGACAGTCTTGGTGAAACTGGTTAAGATCCCAGAACATGATGGTGCTCAGATGAAATGCACTGGCATCAGGAAGTCTCTCACTGTGACCTGAACAGAAGCTGATGATGTGAAGATGGATCCTCAGAGAAACATGGCACACACACAGAACCAGTTTTCTTTCTGTCCTCCTCTCAAAGACCCAAAGTACCCAGAGATTCCTAAAAAAACCGTCAGATTTTTAACGACATTCAAAAGATCTCTCTCACCCCCCACCCTAAATGCACGGACACACACGCACTTACCTCTGTCTGATCATTTGCGTGCTCACCAAAGATGAGAGCTGGTTTAAGGAATTTATCTGAACCAAAGCACTGTCAGTGGCAAGCAGTGCCCAGAAGGGGGCGCTCTCTCCTAATGTCCCTCTCCAGAACGCTCCCTCACACTGAGGCCTGCTGTCACACTCCCTCGGTTTCCTAGCAACCCTCTAACCCTACCTCCAGTCACTACGGATACCGGGAGAGATGGATGGAGGAAGGGAGGGTCTCAAACTTCTAAAGGAGGGGGGGGGGGGGGGTACGTATACCAATCAGCTGATCTGATTGGATGTAAACCTCAGTAACTAGTTGGGTTTGTAGAGAATGGTCATGGTGGATGAAAGGTGAAGGAGATGTGAATCGTGAAGCCAGGTTTTTCAGGGCCGCTGCTGAGATCATAATCCTAGTCAGTGATCTCAAATAATGTGGAGTGGAGGAGAATGATTGCCTCAATTAAGCCAGCTTCTCTTGAGGGTCTCCTTCGTCTCAGCGCGGCTCGCTGTCCTCTCCTCTCTCAGCATCTCTTCCCGTCGTCTGTTCCTCTACTCTCACCTACAGAGCCTTGCCTGTTAAATTTGACGGTGCCATCATCATCTCTGTTCTGTCCTTGTGACTCATGACGGGCCTCTGTGCTTTATGACTTCTGTCTTCCTCAGGGGTCCTTACTCTACCCACCGCCTCACTTTGTGATGTATGGTTCTGTCTCACGCAGGGAGTGCAGCTGTTTGTGCACAAGACAAAATGTGTACATCCTGCATAATATAATCTGATAAAACATAATATAGATGTCGTATACAGTGCATTGTAAAGGTTTTCATACGCTATAGCCCCAAGCACAGTTGTGAAGTGGGAGCAGAATGATGAATTGCTTTCAGTATTTTTCATTCTGATACCCCTAAATAAAACAGTGTAGTTGACAGATACAATCTAATCTGTGAAGGATTCAAAGTTTAGTACCGTAGAGAACATTAGGGAATGCAAAGAGCATAATGGAGACAAAGGAACACAGCTGATAGGTCAGGGTGAAAGATGCAGAGTTTAAAAACAATATGCCAAGCTTTGCCCGTCTATCTGTTCAAATTCTCAACTTTAATACAAAGTAAATAGACCATTGATAAGAAAAACAAAATAGACCACAAGCCCTTGAAAGGACACAACAAATATAGTAAGAAAGCTGCTCTGGTCACGCAAGACCACCTTTTAAAAGGCCTGTATCTAGAGATGGGTAATAACTAGCTACATTTACTTGAGTAACATCTTGAAAAGAGTGTGCTTTTAGGAGTAATTTCACACTGTCGTTCTTCTTGCTTTTTTTTGAGTAATATACTTGAGTCAAACCTCTGACTAGTTTGTCCTCTGTGAGTAATTTGAACTATTAAAGAACAGGTAAACATACAGTAAACAGTAGATATTATCTGTGAAAATTATTTACCCTGTCATAAAATATATACAGTTCTCAATATAAGGATACGTTTTCTAACTTTTATGTATAAAAACGATTACTTGGTAAAAGTCCACATGAATCAGTTATATTATATTCATGACATTTATTCGTATTCTTTATGCATTTGAGTCGTTAAAATAACAGATTTTGCTCTGTGGGTCTGCATCGTTTCTAAACATTGCATCAGATGCTAATATTAACAATTACTAAATACTCAAGTAGCTTTTTGCTAAATACTTTTTAACTTTTATGTGAATAAAAAATGTTGAAGTAGTGCTACTCTTACTTGAGTACAATTTGTGGGTACAGAGGTGCCTGTATCAGGCAAAGTCAACATTCTTTAATTTTTAAAAATGTCATATTGCTATTCTCTGATCAAAATCATGGCCAAAGTGGTATTTTGTTGAATTCATACCCTTGTGCCCCTCCCTGTCCTGCATCCAGGGAGCAGCTAACTAAACAGCTGCGCAGTAAACTACAAACACCATCTCAGATCATTAAACAGTGCTGTGAGGCAGAGCACGACTATTTCTGGTCAAAGTTGAGATGTGGATTTAAAACCAAACTGCACAGTGATGACAATTGTAATTTTTCATTTTCTTTGCTTTGCCTTTCTAAAGAACAGGGTGATTCCATGCAGTAAAGGCAAGTGTCTTTATTCCAGATTGTAACGCAACAAAATGTTTGAAGACTTTCAAATCACTGTTGGCCAATGTTTACCGCTCCAAACGTAAAGCTGCTCATGTGATGCATAAAAGAGAACCTCTGCACACATGCTACCTGTTGCAAAGATTGTTGATCTGGTCAAGAAATACTTGTATTGTTTTTAATCTCTTAATATTTGTCTTACAAATATTAAGGAGCAAGGGTTATAATGTTAAAAGGCTTAGTGTCTTACCTGCTGAGGAAGTGTTTTTTATTTTTTTATAATCATGCTCATTGCCTGGCTTCCAATCATTTTGTAAATGGGTTGCTGTTTTTTCTTTTTCCTTCTTATTAACTTGAACATCTTTGCTTAAATATGTCATTTTTACTTATAGGAAAATATTTTTTCCTATTTGATTTGCACTTTCCCTGCAGATTCCCTTTAATTATATTGTTCGTGTCATTTTATTCAGTCTTGTGTTTAAGTCTTGCTTCGTCTCTCTACGTGTTTTTGCTACTGTCACACCTGAATATTCCTACTGATGAAAATGAAACCTATTCTATTCTATTCTATTCTATTCTATTCTATTCTATTCTATTCTATTCTATTCTATTCTACTGTATATACATTCAGATATATACAAGGTGATACAAAAAGAATCACACTTTGTACATGCCTCTAGCTAACAGTCAAACCACCCAAGCCTCGTGTGACGATGCACTGACCTTACATGATGCAGCTCCAAAACCCTTAGGCGGCTGTCAAAAGAGGATGTGCTACACAGATGCATGCATGATAGGGTTGGGTCGGGAGGACTTAGCTGAGATCAGTGTCAGGCTTGTGCAGAACTGAAAGATGACAGTCTTTATGCAGCCTTTAACAGCAAGGCACTGAATAAATTCTCCCATTGAGGTAGTTTTTCCTAACTGAATGAAGTTGAATATTTTACTTAATAACTTAATTTGGAAGAGCTCGAGGTTGAGCTCTTGGTATTTGGGGAACTGTTTGATCACACTCTGACCTTGGGATGAATTTTCCAGAGTGTCTGCCCTCAGGATCATCTGAAATGAAACTGAAATGTTTTCCACTATTGATTACTGTAGTAACTGTAAAATGAAAGACCTGAAATTGCTTAGAAATGGCCTTGCATTCATCCCCATGTTGATGAGCAGGTCTTGAAGGTGACTGTTTTAATGCAGTCCTTTTAAAAGACCACCCTGCTAATTTGTTGTCTTATTGTGAAAATCATTGAATCCTTGAATACATTTCACTATAAAAATGTTCTAAGTGGGAAGATAAGCTGGTGTTTTCATAAATAATGAATAACAGCAAAGGATTACTGAAATCAAAACTCAAAGCCTCGTTAAATAGGAGTTTGTCAAAGTCTTTCTGAACGATTTAATAAAATTTATGAAACAGAATCTGTGCGATTGGAGGACTTGAAACAGGCATGTGTTGCACCGGATTTTATCTACATACTGGATAAACGGGGCATACAAATGCCATATTTTTATTTTTTGTTAACGATGTTAGCATTAAAATACATAGATGCAATCGGTGCAATGAATGCTTTAGCATGGTTCTCTATGATTTCTGTTTTGTAGACAGACCTTTAATGATTTCTAAAATGCTATGATATGAAGTGACTTGGTAAATGCTAAATAAAGTGATATGGTTAATGACATAATTTCAGTTAAGATGGGCCATAAAGAGCAAATTTTTCCTAAGATGTAAACAAAACTATGAGGTAGAAAGATGATCCTTTTAACATGGCTTCCAGTTCTAATGAACGCCGTTAAAAAACATGGCTGCTTCAGCCCAACCTGTGAAGAAATGCAACACCTGATGAACAAGAGATGAATGAGATGAAGAGAGGATGTGTTTATGTGTGTTTAAGTGACTACTAAGGACAGAGAAAATGCTGGCTGCTGTTGCCAAGGCAACCCTCTCTCTCCCTTCTCCTCCTTAACCCTTCCTCCTCAGCACTTCCTTTTTCACCTCCTGTGTTTTTGCATCGCAGCGATCTCTCACTTGTTGATGTTCTTTCGAGCCATCTGCCCCCCCCGTTTTATCTTCACACATATCTCTGCTCTCGGTGCTGCAGAACCTCCATTCGAGAGCTCTTCGAGTCTTATCTTCATCTTGATTATTCATCCTCATCATGTTGGCGGCACACATGTGCTTTGTTAGCTGTGAATCACTCGGTGCAACAGAAAAGCGACAATTTGTGCTGAGCTGTGTTAAGAATCAGGAAGTCATTGTTTCACTCCAGATTGTGATGATTTTCGGAAACTTTAAAGACACAGTGAAACTTTTCACTGCTGACATAAACTCAAACAAATAGCAAACCTGAAGCAAGAGCAGAACTTAGAGAAAACCAGAAAACTGAGGATTGCTGATTCGTACATTTTATAAGGCAATGACAGCTAGAACATTTTTTTTCTAAAACAAATGTGTCCCCTAAACATGTGTCCCCTAGTTTGATTCTTGGTTTTCAATAAAAAAAAATTAGTAAACAAATGACTCACGGATTTGAAATGGCACAGAACTTTCTTTTTATATTGATAAAACTGATTTACATGTATAATAGATTTTATTTTGAAGAGGTGCATAGATTTTTGCTGAGAAGAAATGTGCAGCTTGGAAGGAACATTGCAAACAAGCACAAAAAGAACCGATCTTGTTCTGTAGGGAATTTGAATGAGTACCATAATGATTAGTGACTTTTCATTAAAAGGTGTTCTTAAATAAAAGGTGATTCCCTAAAGAAATGGTTGGTTAATATGCTGCAGTGGGTTAAATCCCTTAACCTCAGTAGTTGTAATAGGAAACTTATGGATACTCTGAGAGAAGATGAGACTGAATCAGACATGCCAACCAACTCCAACACATCAAAAAAGTTTACATTGACTCTAATACTAAGACTAAGACCCTTTGTCAGATATGTACCTGGAGGTTATGTATCCAGAGAATCCAGTGATTATTTAAAGAGAAAATATGGTAGAGGTTGTGTATCACCAGTGATCATCCTGGATGAAACACGTATTTAAACAAAATATAGAGCGACAAATTGTAATGAACTGGATCTGGAGACCCCAAATTCAACCAGGCACAACAAACAGACAGAGAGGCATTTAAACAGTTTATTAAAACTCAAACTGCGCTGGGTGTGTAGGAAAACTCCAGCAGCAGGCAAAGGAACCACTATGGGCAAAAAGATTAGGTTAGTGGCAGTTAAGCAACTCCTTTATGAGGAAGAAATCCAGGCAGGTTTAAAAAGGGACTGGCAGGGATCAATGGTCCAGATGCAGAACGGGGTCAGAATATAATATGAAATATAATAACCAGGAGGGAGATCCACAAACTGTAACCAGGAAGTCGAGCAGAGTCAGAGAACAGATAATCAACCCACTCCAAGGGAACAGTAGTGGACAGAAACGGTGACAGAAAAACCACCAGAAACCAGCAGCCAATGAAAGTTCTGTCAGATGTTAGGCAGAGCAGGGTTATCCAGGAGGCAGAAACAGAGCTATGATTAAGCAGGCGTAAGAAAAAAATAGCCTTTTACTCACCAAGAGCTTTTAAATAATCCGACAGAGTCTGTCTGCCAAAGAGCTGTATTTAAAGGCAGCAGAACAAGCGCATTGAATGAGCTGCTGCCAGCAGAGGCACAGGCGGACCTGATGAACATGATCACAGAAGAGCAGGGAGACAAAGTTATGACATAAATAAGGCAAAATTATAAATGTTTAAAGTGAATTGCACTTAATACATTTTAGTGCTTTACTTTCTACCAGGTAGCTACTTCCTACTGGATAGAAGGCTAGGATGCAGCCCTACAGGTCATGAGTTTGAACCGTTTTTTTTGGTTCTCTATAAAATAATCTGAGTGCAGAGATCTTTCTAAAATTAAGAGATTTTGTTTTCAAATTAAGGCATAGTTCATAAGTTAAGTATAGGACAAAATTGATATATTATTTACAAAATGTATATTGGACTTTTTAGTAGAATAATAATAAAGATTGGCAGCGACTTTCTAAATTTGACAGAATTCATGGAGTATTTGGGTTTATCTTGGTGAAAAAGTTGGGGGAACAAAAACAAGGTTTGTTTCCTAACTTAAAACTCGGGGTGGTGGTTTAATGCTCCTCATTTGTTGTTTAGGAAGGTATCTTCAAGTGGACAGCTTTTTACCTCTCACTTTGCAGCCAAAATTATACCCTGTTCAGATGACAATTTGATGGCTGGAGATAGGTGCAAATGAGCATGAATAATGCAAACTCCCACCAAAAAACACAATTACATAAAAAAACACATGAAACAGAAAAATTGCTCCAATCACACGAAACCGAGAGATGGAAAAACTTACAACCACCAAAAGACACACAAATGAAAGATGCTTCAGTCACAGAAAAAAGACTAAAGAAAAAAGAAAAATGCTTTGAATGTGAGGAATAACAGCAAATTGCAAAAAGCTGTAAATATGCTCCATAAAAAGGGAGTTGAACACCAAGTTATGTGGCCACATGTCTGAAAAACATGGAGGAAAGCTGAGCTTTCCTTTCTTTTCTGCATTGTTCATGTATTGCTGCCATTAGGGGCAGTTGACTTCCCCTGTTGGTCTGGTGGACTTTTGTTTTGTTATTTACGTTTGCAGTACTGTAACAACTTGATGTTGTTTCAGGCCTTTTTTCTGCTTACTCCTTATCCTAACATGTTTTTCTCTATTGCTGTCATCTACCGCAACATTTTCCCCTTGTTTTTTTTTACTGGTTGCGTCTTAAGGAACATTTTGAAAGTCAATCTGGATTGAGTGATTTCCATGATGTCACAATGAAAAGGTGCATTCAGGAGTGATTAAACAGTACAGGATACGAAGGGTGTATTTCGAGGACATCGTTTGGAGTTTAGAGCGAAGCTGCTCTACCAATATGGTCCTGCTGGATGCAAATGAGAGAGAATATCAACATTTCAGAGGTGGAAAAATCTTAACTTTACTCTTAACCACTAATGTTGTCATAATGTATGGTAACGGAGCAGAGCAAAGGTGAAGCTCTTTCAGTCAAAAACTCACTAGGGTAGATCCATCTCCCTGCAACGGCAGAGCAGCTCCTGTCTTGATCCTGGATACAGAGACATTTGGCTTTCTAATTAAAAAAAAATCTCTAGACTGGAAATTCATTAGTAATATCTGCAACATAATGTTCCATTGTCAAAACTCTTATTCAATATATTTGTAATTAAATTTTGCCAAGTCAAAACTGAATGACATATATCTGTAACTACAATTTTAACTAGTAAGAATGATGTTTAAAATATCTAGGAGGCAAATTTTGGATACTTAAACTAACAGATTAAATGTTAAAACGGCTTGCCAAACCTGTGGATTTCTTGCGACAGGTAGCTGAAATGTCAAGCGACCAACGGCAGCCAAAACACACAGAAAATTTGCCAAATTCGCGTTTGGTGTGAACATACCTTGAGATTATTCATCACTCAGGTGTCGTAGCACATTTCACCCATTTATCAGTAGGTTTAAAGTTGACCCTTAAACTAAATTTGGCTCTGGTGAGGAAATATCTTGGTTATGTTAGTTTGCTGCCTCCTCCTGGTTCAGGCGAACTCTGCCTCTTCAGCTTGATTTCATTATTTTTCAACCTGAACCTATTGGATTTTTTTATTGGATGTTCAGCTGGTATACTTTATATTAAATTATGCTGTCATCCTAATACATCACCCTTCCATATGCTTCTCTTACTTATTAAAACTGTGCAGTCTCTGCAGTTTTACATCGTCACACATACTGTTGTGCTGTCCAGGTGCTGATCTGAAATGAGCACCTGATATTGTTTTGCACAGACCACAATGCATGGTAATGTAATTCTGGTAATTACAGCTTTCAGCCAAAATAAAGCTTAAGCAATACTTGGTTTGCTATCTGCAGAGTGTCTGTTTACAATCAGCAAGTGTCAACTGATCAACATCTGTTTATATCCAAGATTTAAGTTAAATTAAATACCCTGTAGATATTATGTCTATGCTTGAAATGCTTAAAAAGCTTACTGTAGCAACATATAGACAGTGAACTGGTAACAGCTGCTACATTTATCTCTTTTTTGACATATCCTGTTGCTAGGTAACTGTTAATTGTTAATATTCAGACAATACTTTGAAAGAAAAATCAAAGGTTGAGGCAGTAGAGGGGAAAAAATGTAAGAAAGAGGAAGAAAAGCGACCTATTGGTGTATTAAATGTCCATACATAAAAGAAGTGACATTTTGTCAGCTCCCTTTAAGGACTTGTTCTGAAATTACAGTTTGCTTTATTTTCTATACTATTTCTATACTATTAAGATCTGCTTGTTTTGTTTCTCTATTCTTCCCCCACCCTGCTCCTCCTGCTAGAATCCAGTGAACTTTTAGTCATAACTCACTGCCCCCCTCCCTCCAGCTTTTATTACCATCAGTTTCCCTCCCCACCGTCCCAATAACTCAGTGTAATGAACACTACAAGGACTTCTGGGTTTCACTGCAGCGAGGAGAAGTGGGATAGAAAGAGGGAGGAAGAGATATGGATGCTTGGGAGCAAGTGTTTGGTTGATGCATCACTGAAATTACAGGAGGGAGATCTCAGGATTTGAGGTTTCAAAACAGGGAATCTGAATATTAGCATTAATCTGTTTAAGCAAAGAATTCTTGGATCCAGATAGTGATCCAGATCATCCCCAAAATTAAACCATTTGTTTCCATTCACAATGCGCACCTTTTCTGAAAATTTAAGCAAAATCCATCCATAACTTTTTTAGGATTTTATTTTTATTCAGTTTTGTTCTCCAGCTTCTTTTTTTTACATTATTTTCCTACGTACATACATAAACTATCAATTATGATGTCAGAGATTGTATGGCAACTGGAAATGAAGAATTACTGAATATTATACATTCATAATTTTTATGTCATTTGAAAAAATGTGCAGATAACCTTTTTTTGTAATTTTACATAATTTTTAAAACATTAAATCAGATGTTTTGATCATTTACTCGGTCCTTAAATAGCCTCTTCCCCAGTAACATTTTTTTTACACTTACTTGAGTAATTCATTAGATAAATGCTTTATACCTGAGAAAAAATATGATGAAGTATTGCTACTTTTACTTGAGTACATTACTTTAGTAATTATACATCTTAGGTCCTTGTTTTTGTTTTTTTTTCTTTATTTTGTTGGAAGTGAAAAGTTTGGTTGCATTTCTACTGTTCTTTTGCTCAACATTTCATGTTTACTCTGATAAGTGCATAAGGAACAAGTTCCAGGATGAAGTAGTATGAAAATGTCCTGATTTTTTAAAGTCTTTAGAAACAAACAAACTGAAGTTTTCTGATGCCCACTGCGATACGACCTGACGCCCGTTTTGGATCTCAGAAGTGTCTTAGATTTTAGTGTCTAATAATAAAGAGATAAATGTTACATGTAAAGTGTTGTCATAGTAGCCATGTAGAAAGCATTAGTGAGCTCCTCATTACAGGCGGTCATGCTGCATTTGACATAACAGTCAGAGTAGAAGAAGAGGAGCCCACTAGCTTTTCACCACCAGTGCATGGCTGCTGCTTGATATACAATCTGTAAATAGATTAGTTTTATTTTAACTCGGCTGATCATTTTTGTTAATATTTAAGAAAAAAAAAAGTAAACAAATGAACACAAACAACAGAACAGCAAAAGAAAGGACTAGATCATGGAGGTTTATCAGGAGAGAGACAGAGAGAGAGAGACAGAGAGAGAGAAAGAGAGAGAGAGAGAGAGAGAGAGAGAGAGTCTTGATTGGATGTTTTTTTTAAACTGGTGACCTTTATTTTGTATTTCAGAGGTAGTTATAAAGGGTTTAGCTAATTTATGAGTGATTTATGAACACAGACTCAGGCACAGGGATGTTTGTCTACTCTGTTCAGGCATATGACAGTTGCTAATGAAACACATTAGATGTGCGTTTCATCTGTTGAGGTTGTAGCTATAATTACATTTTTTTTTTAAAATATAACATGTTTGGCATCCCGCTCTCTAGTGGCACCCTGGGCGACTGCCCCAATGGCCCATATCAAACAGCATGCAGAGTATCACACATGCCTGAGAGCCTTTGCTTTGGATTAAATCAGATATTTTTGTTCTCAATGCTGTGTGAGACTGGGAATCACTACCTGCTTATGGCTAATCTTAAATAACTTGTCCTGGGGCTAAAACTCCTTAAAAGGAGACAACAGTACAGCGCTGTGGCTATGTAGCTTGTTTTTTTGTTGTTGTTTTTTTTACTTTTCCCAGTAAGCTTAAGGATTGATTGGTTTTAAAAACATAGCAACCTATAATAAAATGCTAACGATGGTTGAGAATGTATAACTGCATAGACATTTCTTTTTAGCAGGAGGAAGTTGTGCAGAATAAAAACTTTTTGCAGAATGTTATAAACAGGGATTGCAGCAGTTAAGCAGAAACACTGCTTTAGTAAAGACAAACCTCACAGGGTGATGTCTTTCTTTCACATGACACTCCAGCTTTTGTCTTTTTTAGCTTTCTACAGCACTAGTGGCTTGTTTTTCAGACAGTAGGCAGGAAAGGGGGAGAGACATGTGAGAAAGGACCACAAGCCGGATTCGAACCTGGGTCGCCCGCATCGAGGACTAAGGCCTCCATTCATGGGTCGTGCGCACTAACCACTGCGCCACCTGCACGCCCCCAGCTTCTGTCTTTGACCAATTGAAAACGTGGGTTTAGAGAGTGGGTTGCATGAATACAGGAAACCGAGTGATTAATATTTTATTACTGTACCTGGCAAAGTAAATGTTGAGTTCCAGGTGCTGATAAACAACCCCATCATTCCCCGGTAGATATAACGTTCTCATTTTGATATAACTGAGAGTCTGTAAAAACCTTAATGCGTCTCTGAGTCACTTTGGATAAGATGGTCGATTAAATGCCACTTTGAGTCCCTGAAAAGCTCTGCACACTAGAAGCGTGAATAACCAGTCCGTATTTACACATTGAATCTTGCCAATCCTCAGTTTCAAACACAGTTTATCCCTTATTTTTGATTTCTCAGACACATCTTCAGTTATTAGCAGCCAAGGTAAAGCCATGTTTTATAGCTGGGACATTTTGTCCATATACTCGTTTAGAAAAGGTCCTAAAATATATTTATGCTTTTGAAAAACATGAGGGAACAACTCACTAAGTATAAGTGAAGAATGCCAGCCAAATAATAGAAGTGGCTTCCCTTCTTGTGCTGGTTTGATCTTAAATGTTAAGTAGGAAAATATATTTGACTTTGTTTGATCATCTTTGATGTAATTACTTTCAAGCTTGTTAAACGTGGTCCTCAGTAGTCAGGATATAATGATGGTTTTCCACATGTTGTGAATAAACATATGTGTATTTCACCAGGATTTCAGGGGACAGACAAACTCAAAGCAGGGAGAAGTTGTAAATAAAAGCCCGTGCCACGTTTTTTTAAAAAAAGGATTTGAAAATCATGCAGCGTCTTTTTTCATTTCATAATAATCAACCACTTTTTGTTTGCCAATGACTTATAATCCCCCCTAAAAATAGACATTCAGCTTTGTGGTTTGTGACATGATAAAACATGTGCTATACTTTTTTTGCAAATGATTTTATACATCACTGTAAATTTCGATTTTTAGGTATTTAGTACCAGCTATAGTTCCCATTCAACTCCTGCTTAGTCCAGCAGAAGGAAGTGATAGGAGGGGAGAGAGAGAGCAGCCTGGGAGAACCCTGAGGAGCTGGACGGCATCAGACAAGCCTGTGTGAAGTGCCAGCAGCAGTGTGGGTCATAGAGAAGGACAGACCCCGACCCAGCTACCCCACCATACTGTCACCATATGGCTGCGGTTTCCTACGCAGCCCTCTCCTCCATTCTTTTGCTCTCCCAGGAATTCCTGCGGGGCCTGGAGAGGCAGAGCGCCAACTTGTGCGTGACAGCAAAGCGTACAACCAGGCATAAAAAATCAGCCGTCTGAAAGAAATACACATAGACACCTGATAAAAGGCAAGTCGAAAACAATGGAGGGCTTAAAAAAAAACAACATAAAAAAAAACTCAGTACCATCTGTCTGAAACTTAGACTTTTTATTATTAATACTCAACACTTCATTTTGTTCATCATGTACAAAGAGAAAAATTAGTCTTATTTCAGCACTTATAATGGTTGATATCGGTATTATCCTTATTAGAAGTACCTTAATGATTTTTTTTTTCTTTTTAAAATTTTGTCATGACATGGTTAAATTTGCTATTGAGAATACGTTGATCGCTTCAATACAAAAAAATGTGAAGGTAAATATTTTTCCCCCAGTATTTAGTATATACACAACCTGTACAATTAGCTGTTTTTGTGAGGTTTTTCTGCCTGTATGCTGTAAAAATGGTGGCAATTTTTTTTTTCCAAAGAAAACGGCCAAGAAAAGAGAAAAGAACGGCCAGGATTAATGTTCTGTATATGATTATGTATACAAGTGGTCGTACTCATATGTTACACTTTCGTCACCCACAGTCACTATAATCAAGGTACGTAGTTTCAGTAAAGACTTGTGTTTTCATTGACTTCATCTCGCTTCAGGAAATACATTTCGTAGCAACCCCTTATGCAACGCTGAGCAAATGACTCAGAAATTACAGAGGATGAAGATGGAAAACAGCAATATTAGCAAACAGAACTGTACACAGTTTGGTAGAAAATTTGGTGTGCATCAATATGAAGCAGTATTCATAGATAGTAGACATACAGCACATTGAAAAGTATTTAAACCCTTAAACTCTTCCACATTTGGGGGTTTTATATGAAAAAAACCCAAAATAAAGTCGAGCATACTTGTCAAGTAGAAGGAGATTTGTATGTTGGAGAAAAGATATCTAAAAGATAAATTCATACCCCTTTACTCTGACATCCTTGAATAAAAAAACACAACTACCTTACTTCAAACAACAACCAATAAAAGAATAGGAACAATTTGATCCCATCTAAAACAAAAAGGCTAATAATGTTATCTAGATTTAGGTATGGCTTATTGCAAACAGTTTTTGATTTGTATTTGCAAATAAAAAAACCCTCCAGATTACAGATAGTTTTCTATAAAATGTGTTTATTTGTATTCAGCTCTAATACTTCAATCCCCCTAAAAAAACATAACGCATGCAATTCAATAAAACCAAATTAGTAGAGCTAACATAACTGAATGGGGTATCAAACTAAAGCATATTTTCATTTTCAAATACTAGAGTTTTACCTTAAAAGGTTTAGCATCCATTGTTATGGAATCCCCTTCAACTCTAATCCCCCTAAATAAAAAGGGTGCAGCCATCTGCCCTTAGATTTTGACCAATAGTTAAAAAACGGTACTTGTGCGATTTAATCTCATATAAATGATACTTTCACTCCTCTAATGTATCCCAGTGACACACAATTTTACTTTTTTTGTCAGTTTGATAAAATCCTGATAAAATATATTGCAGTTTGTGTCTGTAATGTGAGAAAATGTGAAGAAATTTAAGGGCTAGAAATTCTTTTGCAAGGCACTGTATAAAGAGACAAACACATTCAGAGGTCTGTGACCGGAAGATGGGAAAAGTTGTTTTCAATGAACAGAGAGAAACTAAGAAAAAGTGTGAACTGCTCACTTATATAAAGGTTTGGAACAATTAGTTATGTAATATCACAGTTTAATCCTTCCTGTCTGCATGGGATGAAATCACACAAGTGAGTCATTTTTTTTAATAAACACAAGCAGTTTCAAAGTCAAGAAAAGGATAAAGTGAAGCTCATCAAAACGCCTGTGTCTCCTTTTGAATTTTACAGAAGGAAGAAGGCAGCTGCGCGAGTCCTGGCAAATAGTTGCTCCTGTGGATAACTATTCCTTTTTAGAAAAAGAATTGAACTTCCACCATCAGGACCCACTAGATTGTTACAGCCATTTTGTGTTGTGTGTCCAAACCAGGGAGGGCACAGGGTTTTGCCCTTCAGGAGCAAATATGTTGTGACATGCTCGTTTGCAGAAACTCGAAACTGGAACCGATTTGGCCTTAAGGGGGTAAAAGACTCCTGACAAGCCCAACCTAGGCTGCTTCACAGTGGGACCTGAGCATGAGGCTGCCGAGCAGCTTTAGGCTTGAACATCTGATGGTCACATGCTTTAAACAGTATCAGGTACACCTCTATCTCATAGCCCCCAAGAATAAACTAGTCCTAGCTAGTCATGCATAAAATGAGGGAAAACAAATCAAACAAGAACTGATAAGTTAGCATATTTAGTATACAGTATGAACATCATCTGTTTGGTTGTGCTGTTTATTGCAAATGAGTTGAATTATTTCAGTGCCTTGAAGGGGGAAAAAATGGACCTCTAACAGAGTCTATGTGCACACTGATACATTTTTCACTTTTCAATCAACCCCGTGGACACAAAAGCAGTTAGGGAGGAAAAAAACAAAACAAAAAAAAAAAAAAACAAAAACAGCAGAGAGATGAATTTCTTCTCTCAGGGCGGAGGGGAAGATTACACAGACTTATTGGAATTAGGACCGCACAAAATAAGAGGGAGGAAAATCACTTCCGAACGCATGGAGGCTGATATTCCACATACGTTCCTGCAAATTAATAAAGATATTTCCTTCTCAAATTCAAAGCAACACACAAGAGTTGGGGATTAAAAAAACTAAACAAAACGAAAAACCAAAAAACATGAATGAGAATCCAGAACATTTAGGGCCTCTCAGGTGTCAAGTAACACAGGTTTGCAGTACAACGTGTGAGTCTAAATAAAGCAATAACAGCGAAAATCCTCTGCAGCAAAACACAGCACAAAGTGAGACATGTGCGAACAAATGTTTCACCTTTTAATAAGGGGTTGCACAAATGCATTTCAGCCTCACTCTCACTGAGATGAATCTGCGCTCTGGCTTGGTTTCTCCACAAAATTGTGCTGAAACTCTAAACCACATCGACACTGGAAAAATGTCCAGAGTGTATGTGCATGTATTTATTGAATA
>JAUZNJ010011834.1:0-17810 GCA_034780135.1 Jordanella pulchra
TTATATATATCGTCAATATTTTTAGAAATCCTCATTTACACCTTTTAGAAATCATGGTGTTTTCAGTGCTTTTCTCTGCTTCCATCCCTGCTACACATTAGTACCTCTTGTGTTGACACTAGGAAGACAGTAACATTAAAACCTGAGAATGATCTATCATAAAATTCTACCAATTAAAGGTAATTCTTCTGGATGTGGTTTGTAGTCTACTTTTGTGATACAACCACAGGAGGAACAAAAGTCAGGAGAGCTAGGAAAGAGTCCTGAGAGGTAGCCCCGGAAGTTTGCTAACTGACGATACAAAATCGAAATTATGCATGAAACTGGAAAAAAACAATCAATCAGTTGGTCCCATATAGCCCATGAAATGCTGAGGTTTTCAGTCAGCTAATTTATCTGGAAATCTGTTGAGAGTTCACCAGATTCAGAGTCCAACTTCCTGCTTTGACACACAGAGCCTCTTTCAATATGTATACAATGAGAGTTTACCACTGCAAACATTACAAAATTTCTACTCAACTTGGTAATTATTTCTCCTCTTATAGCTTAAAAAACAACAACTCTAATCCACACAGGGACCTCTTGATGAACAGTTAGTGTTTTTATTTATTTATTTATTTTTTTTGTGACAACTCCTCAAATCTTACGCTGTAATCCTCTCAGGGATATTGCTTTGAGTGTCCGCTCAGCTGCACCAGCTTCCTTAATTACACATCTGTGCTGACTCGCAACAACTGTAATCTGACATGACGATGCTACATGCTACCGCTGCTGATATCTATGTGAAGACTGGATTGTGTCAATAAGGGACACAAGTTGCTCTGTGTTAAAGAAAGTCTGTGAACCTTGACTAGCAGCTAATTACCCCCACCAAAACATGTAAACAGTTACTTGGTAAGATCAGAGAGCACAATGCTTAAACATGGAGGAGAATGTATGTTTTATATTTAAAGCAAAAGTAATATGTTCTTGGGATCAGGAAGATCTGAGGTTATGTGGCAGTTTTATCCCAAGAACACGGCAGAGTGCTTCACAAAGCCTCACACCCACTCACACCTATATTCACACACCGATGGAGGCGCAGTTGCCATCCAAGGTGGAGACCTGAACATAAGAGGCAGTTTATTTCAGATTCGTGCTCAAAAAAACAAAACACTAACATCCACCTGTTAACTTAACCCTGTCATCTGAGTACTCTGCCCGTTTTAAATACTTTAACTCTGCAACAACCGTTGTTTGAAAAAATAGCCATTCTCCAACAAAAAAACCCCCCAAAAACAATAGGTTGAATTATCCTCTGAGTTTTTCTGCGAAGCTGCGGTTTCATTGGGAGCTGTTCATCAACTGAGAAACGATGAGCCTCAAAAAGGTTTAGTTAGACATCCTTCTCTGTCTCCCTCTTTCAACTCATTTTAGGAGGAGAATTTAGGAGAAATAAACTGCCTTCTTATCTTTGCCTGCAGCTGCGGTTTGGTTGGGCCACTCCACAGCATGGGAACTGCTGTCAGCAGGAAGACCCTGTTGGGTGGGTCGTTTAAAGGAGTTCGGGGAGGTGGGAATGGGTATACAGGAAAGACACATGTAACACACACCGCGGTTTGTGCAGGAGACCAGCAAAAACACTTTCAGCATATGAAAAATGGTGAAAAATATATATAGATTAGAGCGGGCTAAATGTGACCTTTATCTACAAGATCAAGAGACAATAAACAGAAAAATACAGATACTAGTAAATAGGTCTGTATAGGAAAACAAAGGAAACAGGATCCCAAAAATAGCCTTCCTCAAAGGTTGTTCATAACCTGCTCTGACATTTTAATTACATTGGAAATATCTTGGTGGGGGAAGGTTTGTATGATTTATTTGTGTGATTTTTCTTTTAGGATTAAGAAGTTATTGAATTAAAGTAAATCTAAAAATCCTTTTTTTCTTATCAGTTTCACAGGGAACAACAGTCTAATCCATATCTACAAATCCTAATATTCTCCTTCATGTGTCGTGTCTACCCTACAGCATGCAGACAATACAGCCAAATGAAAAAACGTATTAACATAAGGGAACGTATAAGTTATGTAAGGAAAATAAAGTTTCATTTCATTCTACATCGTTTTGTAAAAAGACAAGGTAAAATAGCAAAGTTTTAGACCATATTTGTCATCCTTGGTAAAAATAGGCAAGACAATGTAACAAACACATCATACTCTAACAAAATCGTAAAAACCATACCTAAGCAAAAAGAAAAAAGATCTCCCATTTGCAGAAAAATGACAAGACAAGTGAAAAAAAAATAAGTGTATTGTTTTTTTTCTGCTACAAAAGCGGAATTTATTTTAAGCCTTTTTGTGCTGCTATTACGAAATTCTTTATTCTGGGTTTTATTGTTAGGTTTATGTGTTTGAAAGATCATATTTTTCTAAAATGCTGTTTGTGTACACTCACCTTGAAAGCGAGATGAATTGTCATGAGATTTGTGAATTCAAAAACTCTCAAATACATCTTGCCAGGAGCCATCAGATATGTTTGACCTCGATACTGAAATATTTTGGACCAATGAAATGCAGGGATGAGTATGATGTCAACAAGAGGCGGAAAGCTAAAGGAAACATCCAGGCAACAAGCAAAAGGATGAGATTTTTGCGTTTGTGGATGGTAAAGATGGTTGATTTATCAGTTAACTCCGCTAGTTGTGAAACTAATCAAGCTACTACTGCTTCTGTGATTGGCTAAAAACCTCGATGAGGGAGGCAGGTACCCAGTCAGCTTGAAGACTTTTTACGAATATTCCTCCTTTTTGCAGTTTTTACAGGAGACGTCTTGGATCAATCCGTATAGTTCAATTTGAAATCTGCACAGTATCAATCTGACTTTTGCCAGGTTATGCGTGATAAAAAGTGAAGCCATTAACAATTAGTGGGTGCAATGTGTTTAAGGTATCTTTAGCACCCAGAAAACCAACAGTTTTTTTTCCCAGTTCATTTTGGGTCAGAGACAAAAAGATCAGACATGTTGATTAAAGATTAATTTCCACTGTTCAGAGAAATGTAACTAGTCACACTACCTGAAGACACACATATAGCAAAGTCAATAAAAACCTAACTGCTGTGGTTATTAATAACAAAAACTCAGCTTTGTTTGTCCCATATGCTACACTGTAGAGTTTTGCAATTATTTTTATTTAATTATTCACATTATTATTAATTATATCTTAGCTAACTCAAATTTTTATTTATACTTTCCTTTCATTTTCAAAAAGCAACACAACATTGAATGCAAAATTTTCAATCAAAAGCTGGAAAAATGAGTGTTTTAAAAGGGTTTGACTCATAGCACATGTGCTATTGTTTGCTGTAGGATCTGTTGAATGACAAGGTTGTTTCTTCGAAAAACAGCAAAAAGTTAGTTTGATATTTTTACAAGGCACTACATCCAGCCACCTCCACCTGCTGCAGGCAGAAGGCAGCAGTGTGAGAAGAGACTGCAGCTGCTTTGTGCACAACAGCACTTGTTTTAAGATGCATCAGATTGAGACAAGAGACCAGCTGCTGAGTTTAAGTTCTTGATTACAAAGCCTGCTCAAGTGCTTTCTTTTTGGACTGACCATTGTCTTTTTCTAAAACGCCAAAATGTTCAAGCATCCTCCATGTCAAGTGGCGGGACCCTGTAACCCAGGCAACAGGAACGGCGCTATTTTAAGCAGTGGGCTCCATGCCACCCCTTGAGGAGCCATCTCTTCATGGCCACTTTCAGAATGGCAGCATCTAGCTGCAAGGTATCTGGCTTCTGCCTGAATATTTTCGAGATATGCGATATAAAAATCAAAATATTGGTTTATTTAGCAGTAAAAAGTCCCTGATAACAAGTGGTCAGCCTGAAAGTTGAAATACAAATGTTTGTGTCCTTTAGCTTTTAGCAGTTTGTGCTTGCCTGGTCATCAAAAGCTGCAAAAGCCCAAGGACTAAAATGCCACAACATGTGAATGAGGATGAGCCCTTTGACACGTTAGTACCCCAAACAGCACAACATGTTTAAGGACATTAGTGTCAACAATGCTTTAAAAGCAGCAGAATCCACATTTTGCAAAAATGAATTTTGCATTTCTGGACACAGATAAATCAGAAAAAAACATTACATATTAGAAAAAAGACTGAACCCAGAAGTTGAAAATATTTATTTCCATTTTACTCCTCCTTATTCCGAGGTCAGAGAGTAGATTTAACCATAGAGCACTCCTCTGGAGTTGGCAGGAAGTACATGTGAAGCTCAAGGACTCTTCAATAGAAATATAAAAGACGACGGAACAACCTCCTGATTTTCCAACTAATCTCTTCGGTGTTTTAAACCCAAACTATTCAACACCTACTTTTTATTCTGGTCTATATGCAGATGAGAACACTTCGTTTCTTGATCTTTAAAAATACTTCATCTGAATGAATACAGCTCATGTGTCAAATGTTTAGTTGAAACTCATGTCAAAAGCATTTATATCCTTAAGTGGAAATAAAAAAAAATACAGTTAATCACTGCGAGTCACACTTTCATTCAGACTGCTGCAACCAGCTGAGAGAGGTCAGGCTACCACATCACGCGAACAAACAGACATGCCAACGGCGTCTGTTTACAATGAGCAACAACCTCCCTGAGGGGGCACAAAAGGTACAAAACAAGAGCAGCAAGCCAGGCAGAAATGACAATGCTGCCTAATGGCTGCAATGACTTTTTCTGGAGCTGAATGTTTGAAACCAATGTGTATGGCGAAGGAAAGGGTGATTTTATGCTTTTCTCTGGCTGTAAAAGTACAATAAATATATTTTACCCATCACAGAAACAAAAGCTTATGTGGCTTTATCTAAAGATTAGCTAAGGGGCACTTTGCACATAATAAAAGAGTTAAAAAGCAGGGCAAATTAACAACTGGCTAAAAGCTTTTCTAAATCATTTTCACCAGATTAGTGCATATTAGTAAAGCAGAATAAAGTGTTTACTTTTAAACTTCTTTCAAAAGTATATATAAGGGGTTCATTTTGATTCACCTGGTTTCCCTAAATTAGTAGTAAATCAAAAATGCACTTTTTGACCTCATCTAGCTTTGTCCAAAGTCAGTCCTCAAGGGCCATTTTCCTGCAGGTTTTAGATGTTTCCCTGCTTTAGCACTGCTGGTTTCCAGTTATAGCTGATTAACAGGCTTTTGCTGAACTTCAGTCACCTGAATCAGCTGTGCTGAAGCCGAGAAACATTAAAAACCTGCAGGACAGTAGCCCTCGAGGACCAACTTTGGACATGGCTGACCTGATCTGTACAGACTTTGTTTAGCAGAAAGCTAAAAGTGCATATCTAAATCAAAACACCAACCCCAAAGTTACACCTTATGTGTCAGAATGCTTTACAATTAATAGAAAATCTGAACAGAGATGATTTGAATATGAATGTTTTTGATACAAGGCAATCCAAGGAAAAAAACAGTTTTCCCTGTGAATTACACTTGAATTTTAACTGATAAATTCAAAGATTGTTATTTCTTGTGTAGAGAACAGTTATAATACCAAACTGTGTTTGTGAAATGTCTTTTAAAAGTTATCTGTGTGTGTCTACTGTACTTACGGGTGCCATCAAAGCGTGTTGCAATGGTATCCAAAAACGTGTTCTGTGGGGCCAGGAGGCCCTTCATCACAGGCATCTTGACCCAGATGTGGGGCAGCCAGCAGCTGGCTGGACGTCACAGCATCCCAGAAGCGTGGCAGGTTAGCTTTCTGTGATGTGTCTCACTCAGCAGGTGTAGGTTGTACTGAGGAGGACAACCCAGTGCTGGATGTGGGGACCCATTTCTACAGTTAATGCGACCAGCTTCCTCCCGGGTGATGTCTTTCCATGAGACAAGAGTACATCCTACTATAGACAACAACTGCCTAGTCCAACAATGCAGATATTCAGGAAGGGAAAGCTGCTCAGGTAAAGAAACATAAAATCCAGGTGATGTTCAGATCCAAAGTCTCTTAGATCAGTCCCTTTCAGTGATGGAGCTCAAGTCATCCTTCAACTCTACAACCTTTTCCATTCATTACAGCACCACAAATGTGTCTCTACTCCTCTATCATCCTTCAGCTCACCGATCTGTAGGGATGCTGTAGCAGAGTAGTTGCATCTTCTTGAGCTCTCTCCCCCATCCACTCCTGTGCAAAACCAACCAATAAGATGCAGCCCTGCTCAGTGGGGACCTGTTCTCATCGGATCAGGGAGTGAGACGAGGGAGGGAGAGGTGGATGGAAGGAGAGAGGGAAGATCCTTTTTTGGGAGCATCTGACAGCACCATTACACCCCACAGTGCTACTATCAGTGCATGGCTATTGTGTGTTGGACTGCAGATCAGGAAAAGATGGATTACCAGTATGTCTGTCAGTGAATGCTATTGTACCTGCTGGACTGTGTGCCATTGTGCTGCTTTGCCATAGCAGTTTAACTAAAGGAACATCATCATGATAGTTAAGGAATGTTTATTTTCCTACATTTTAGTGAGACTTTGAAGACAGCAAGTATACTATCAGTGTCCAAACAGGAGAATTAAAGCATGGGATATACTGTGCAAAGGGTAAATTTAAAAAAGAAGCCCTAAAATGTGCTAAAAATAGCACATTTATACAAGTATAAACAGCAAACTCAATACCATTAAAGACCAATGTTTTAGTTATTCAATTTCAGTTTCAGACAATTCGGTTTAAAGGGCTCATCTGAGTTGGCTTAGCAGCGAAAGATGACCCCCGGGGATAAGGTCAATTAATTTAATTGTCATTAAATATTAAATTTTGTAAGTGGCATAAGGAAACCTGATAAAGATTATTTACAATGACACAGAGCAGCACAGTATAGAAAGATCTTTCAAAATTTGATCAACACAGAAAACAGAGACAGAGAAGTAAAAAAAAAAAGTTAAAATAACTTTAAATCAAATTGTTATGTAATAAAAAACAAAACAGAAACATGAACTAATGAAGACTATGCAGTGATAGGGAAAATTAACAGCTGAGCTTAACATTATACATACCTGAATTAGTTTTCATTCAATCAGAAAGTTTATATCTGATAACAATCAAGGCATCTCAGAAATGGTAATAAAACTATGTTAAATCAGTTTCCATTATGAAAAAACAAAATATTTGTCTTTTTTTGCTGTTAGAATTTACATGTGGACACTTTATTTACAAAGAAGAAAATGTGGGAAAACGTTTTTACCACTAGACTATCAAATAGTTTTGGACCAGCTTTTTGCACGTTTGTTGTATTTTAACTATTTCTATTTTCAATTTAAAACAAATTAGTACAAAACTATATTAATCCCAAAGGGACAATTTAGTTTTGGTATAGCCTGTCCAAGGGGGGGGGAACTCGGGGTCAGAGAATTCTATCATTTGCAAGATTTTCTATTAGATGCAAGTAATAATTTTAGCCTAACTTTACATCAGATGTTCAGACCGTTAAGCCAAACCAGCAAATAGAAGTAACGTTCCCATTGCATTACATTTTTTGCTTTGATAGCTTGCCATAAATGATAATAATAAATATGCATTCTTTTTAAATCAGTACATGACATTAAATTCAAAACCTACATTTTTCCTAACTTCCAGTCGCAGCTAATGGAACTGCTAATAATAGTTTAGTCTACATAACAAAAGCAGAGTTGTGATTAGATTTTAAAATAACAATGTTATTTTATTTCTTTTCTTCCTTTTTGGCAGTTCTAGATTATCTCAGAGGATCAAAAATGACCATGTTGATTGCTTTCTCTTTATAGTTGTTTACATAAGTTTCAAAATGCATGAAGTTGCTATTCCCCAAGCCGCCAGAAGGAGATGAAGTGAGATGTGCTGTAGTTTATACTAGCCTTGCCTACAAGCTGAATTCTCGGGGTATTTGTGCATTCACAAACACACAAGAGCTCCAATCCAAATCGGCCAAAATGGTATGGACTCCTAAGCTTAAGCAGATGTGTATCAGCGCCTATCATGATAAGTGCTGTCTTAATTGGGTTGGCAGCAGTAAAGGATTTAGGAGGCTGGCTGCTTCCTATGGATACTTTGTTCATGTACTCTGTGTGATACATGCAAATGTATGTATTTTCACATGTTTCTGGTTTTATAATGCAGATCTTTACCCTTTTTCTATATGATTGGAGTCCCAATTTGACAAGCACCATCCGTCGCTTACTGACAGTAGGCTTGCTAGCATCGATACAGTTAGCATGAGAACCTCCTGATGCTCCTAGCCAATGCTAGGAGCTATAAGGTTGCCCACAATAATTTTGGTGACAGATGCTTGTAAGGCTGAAAGCTTTCTGAATTCAGCAAGGCAGCCTTGAGCTCCATTCCAGATTGCAGTTATATTTTAAGCCAGGACATATTGCTGTGACAAAGGCAAAATAAACTTAAATGAACATGTCAGCGCAGGAGAATGTACTCATAGCTGCTGCTATCGCATCTATTTTGTCAGAATTTACAATTTCTTTTTTTAAAGTAGGTACAGAAAGAGCATAAAAGTGTAATTTGGTTTGGTTTCTCATGATGGCTGCTGCTATTTTATTTGCTACTGTAATTGGCTAAAACCAAACTCTGGTATTGCTGAAGTATTGCTGCGTCCAGTTAATTGTTCCAATGGAATACTTCAGTATGATTTTAGTTTTCTTCTTTTATGCATTTTTCAAAAGTTTGTTTTTATAAACTATCATAACTATTGAATAAAAGTGGTAAGAAAAACACACCCAACCAGAAACATGACACAGTGAAAGTAAAAAGCCAGTTTCCAGACTGTTAAGGCACTGATCCATCTTTTAGGGATCCTGTTCAGGACTTGGCAGCAATTGCTGCTTTGTATTTTTAATGATCTCGCATTGTGCTGTCTGCTTGTAGCTCATCCATCTCTACTTGTTTCTAATAAAGTAGCTAATTCATTAAATATGTTCACTGTCAGTTCTGAGGTCTAGCATAACTTACAGCCCCAAAAAAGGTCAAATATAATAATGTTAGTTATGTTGCTTGAGTTGTGCTAACAAGGTGGACCTGACTGTTTTAAACCACAAGATCAGCTTTATTTTGTGCATTGAAAATGTTTGTGGTGGCCCTTTTGGATTAGCTAAAAAAATCCCATGAATCTTCAACATAAAAATGCTAACCTAGATGTCAGCTTAAATTTCATGTCATTAATTTTATGCCAGTTTATATGCTTAGAAAATGTTTTCAAATAATCAATGAGCCAGTTTAGAAAAAACTAAAATTAAACTAATAATATATTAAGCTTTCACATAAAATGGAACAAATTTTACTTGAAAATTGTATTTTATAAACTATATTAGATAGTAAAACTTATCCATTTAAATAGATGATAAGCACTGTTTTACCAGTTCTTTGTTTACAGACCAGTATGTAATCTTATTTTTCAAAAGTGACTGTGAACACAGATTCACTCAGCATGGCTGTCTTTTCTCTCATTTAAAAATGCTTTTGCTCCCTCAGCACCAGACCCATTGAGAAACCAGGCCTGTCATTCTAAGATCTTGGCTGTTTACACAGAATTAACGAGCAAGTGAGCAGATGCTTGCACACATGCTCAAAAATGTTTCCAAGGCTGTAAATCCTCTAGGAAAGTGAGATGGCAGACTGAAACTCTTACACCTTTAAATGAGACCCATACCAGAATAAGCAAAAAAAAAAAAAAGTTTTACCACCAGGAATATTAATCTTTTAGGTGTTGGTTTACCAGTTCTTCACAGGGATTAACTGTTTTCTATATAGTATCACTGAAGCAAAAATAAACTAAGAACAATGTCAAATCTCAGCTGAAATGGGACACTACTAAAAATATTAGCCTAGTTTATTAATACTTGCAGGAGAAACTTTTCATGCAACAGCACAAACCAGAAACAAAGAGAGCACACCCTGCTCTCAGACAAACCTTTTATTCACATCTAAATTGATGGAATTATAAAAGGGATCTTAGGGCTTTTTTCTACATGGATTCTTCTCTGGATGTGGTTTTATACAACTATGAAACTGATGCTAGTTATTAAAATACAGGAACCAGGATGAATTACAGAAAAAATCCTTAATGTTTGAGTAGCGCCCCCCAGTGGTGACAAACAGCACAGCTAAGAGAACAGGGAGCTTCAATCAGGAAGAAACTATCAAAACAATTTAACGTAAATTTATAATATCCACACCCAGCCCGAGATCTAAGCAGCTGTTTAGGACAAAGACAATCAAGTAAGTTAGTAATGATTATTTTATGCATTAGTAATACATATTTGGTAAAGTCCTAATTTTATTTAATCAGACAAATGGCAAAAAAAATAAAATCCTAGGAACTGCCGAGTTTTTATTTTACCTTTCCCAGTTGCACAATCATCTTGGCTGCCTATGGAAGCCCATTTCCGCCATGAAAAAAAAAAAGACCAACAGGAAGTCATAATTTCGACTTTCAAAGTCATAATAATGAGATTCAAAGTCATATTATGACTTTGACTCTCATAATTATTGCTTTGAAAGTCGAAATTATGACTTTGACAGTCAAAATTATGTCTTTGAATCTCATAATTAAGACTTTGAATCTCATAATTATGACTTTTAAAGTCGAAATTATGACTTTGAAAGTCGAAATTATGACTTTGAATCTCATAATTATGACTTCCTGTTGGTCTTTTTTTTTTTCATGGCGGAAATGGGCTTCCATAGGGCTGCAGGGGAACACCTTTACAATTTAATTCTAATGTATAAAAACAAACAAAAACCTTAAATATTTTATTATCTCAAGCATTTGAAGTCAATGGGGCTCAAGCAACATATATAGTGTAGTTGGTTGTAAACTTAACTGTTGCATATCATGAAGCTGACTTTCTTGTAGGAAACTATAATAACAGTTTTAGGTAGACAGTATCTTGCAAAAGTATTAATACCCCTCATAAACACGTTTCTTGTTGCACCAAAATTAAATGATTTATTAGTATTTTATGTGACTTGCCAACACGTTGAGAAGTATCCTTATAAATAGGATACATAGTTTTTTTTGTTTTTTTTATGTAAAAAAAATAAAGTGTGATGTGTGTCCGGTAACATGTCATTGAGATGACGTGTTGTAAATTGGCAGTATATAAACAAACTCAATTTAAATGAGTCAACACTTTGCAGAACTATTTTTTTTTTTTTTATAATTTTATTTTTGCTGTTGTTTCCATAAGCTTCAGTCGTTTAGACTGAAACATTTGTATTTACTGAATATTGTACCAACATGAATCGAATATTTCCTAAAAACACAGAAATGGGCAGTAAAAAAGAAATAACATTTTCAAATATTGATTCCACAAAAGGAAGTTTTCTTTTAAAGATTTGTCAAATAAATAAATAGTTGTAATTTTGTGTTCAAATCATCCTTAATGCACAGTTTATTAGTCTTATTTAAAAACTTGGGATGAATTCTTCCATTTTCATGTCCATCTTCAGGAAACTGTTTTTCCCAACAGGAACTGCGCGTATTCTTTCCGGCGCAGCACACGATGCATTTTGAAAGTGTTGGCTGATGTGTTCGTGTAGGCCATCATCTGCTTCCGAAGCTCTTTGAACGCCCCCTCTGACACCAGCTGCACCCGCATTGGGCCAATACTGCCTTTTATCCGAAATGACTTGTAGACAGCAGAGTCCTTCTGAAGACAGATGTCCAGCTTGAAGGAATGAGGAACAACAGAGAGCAGATTAAGAGATTAAAAAAATACAAAACTAGACCACTGGGATTAGTCTCACCTTATATCTCTGTTCCTCTGTTAGATTCCTCACCCCTTTAAGCTCAATAAATACTTGGTAATGAGGGTCTGAACCTCCTATTGAATCACCTGTAGTGCAACAGTAAATTTATATTGAGTTTTCAAAAAAAAAAAAATCAATCAAGAAATGAAGAATGAAAATCTAGAATTTTACCCAAGATGCCACTTTCTGCACAAGAGTAGTCCACCAGCTGAGCTCCGGGCCACTGAGCGACAGCTTTCTTCAACGCCCCGAGGAACAAGTCCTCAGAGACTTTCTCACCTCGAACGTTCAGCATCTGACCTCGTCTGACAGCAGACAGAAACAAAGAATGAGGAAATAAAACAAAATGACTTTTTTTTTTTTAATATAATAATAATCAAATCAAGGGTTAAGCTATCAAACCTGTACTGAAACTCCACAATGGGACACTGGTTATGAAATCCGGTGACTTTCACGATATCTCCGATACGATATCTGAAACACAGAAATGATCCCTTTTAACAGATTATTATTTATTGCATTTTAAAAGAACTCCGTCATTTAAATTATCATCTTTATACTAATTTATTTTCAGACCACCTGTTGTTAATGAGATTGTCCAACTGCAACGTCTGCATGAGCTTAAGGCAATGATTGAAAGCTAACAATGCGCCGATTCTTAGAACCAATGTGTCCACCGTAGACTTATAATTAAACAGGACACCCATGACTAACAGAAACACAATATATACAATATATATATATATATATATAATACAACATAGCATAAAAGTACTTTTTTGTTTATGAATTAAAATCAAACCTGAAAAGCCCAGAAGCGTTGGTGATAACAAGCTCATAGCTTTCACCTTCCTTCACCTCCTTCATCAGTAATGTTTGGGGGTTCTCCTCATCCAGGCTGCTTTCCGGCAGGAACTCACAAAACATGGAGCGTGGACAAAGCAAGTAACGTCTGCTCGTCTCCTGAGGCCACAGGTTTACTCCTATCAGACCTGCAAGGGCCACAGAAAGATGACAAATGAAAGATGATAGATGATAAATTGTTATGTTATAATGAAACTGCCGGTACCTTCTGTAGCAGCATAGAAGGGTGAATAGAAAGGCACTCCTTTGCAGTAATGCTCCCTCAACATTTCACCATAGATTTGATTGGAGCCTGAGTCCACTGCCAGAACCAGGTTTAGGTGAGGCCACAGCCGCAGGGCGATCCCCTCAAAACCCTCCTGGAAGTGAGCCCGGAGCTGAGCTGCCCTCTCTGCATCTGGCTTCATTAGACCTTCCAGTCTTCTCCTCACTTTGGGCTCCAGAGACAACGTGCTGCTGATCGTCCCTCGCTCAATGTCCTCCACCAGCTCCTGCCAGCGATCCTGTGAGGATGAAAGCAAAAATCAATAAAATCCTAATTGTTATCTTTAGATTTATAAGAGGTGATTGCTTTAACAAAAAAAGATATGTGACAAAGTTGCCCGTTTTTTAAATTAACCAAAGTTGCCTGAGAGAGACAGCAGCAAGGCTTTTGTGTTTAAGGATGACGCTTTACTAAGATTACAGACTGGATTCAATTATCCATGCCTCTTACACTTAACTTTTTCACATTTTTTAAGATTATAACCACAAACTTCAATGAATGTTACTGAAACCTAATGCGATAGACCACAACAAAGTTATTGATTACTGTGAGAAAGGGAAGAAATTATCTTTTTTTTTGTTGTTGTTATAAAATCTGAAATGTGTGGTGTGCTTTTGTATACAGTAGCCTGTAGTCTCAAAATTAAATCTTGAAAAAAAACTGAGCGTTATAATCAAATTAGAGTAGGAATCTACATTTTGGCCCACATAAAAAATGTGATGTGACACTAAACACAACCTCCAAACTGCAAAACACGCATGTTGTCCTGATCAGGGCTGGGAGGCTGGTTAGAGTTGATGAAGATGAATGGAGGTGAATAAAGGAAAATAGTGGAGTAAAACATGTTAAAGGCAGCAAAAAACTGGAGACCAAGGTGGAGGTTTACCTTTTAGAAGCACATTAGCTTTAATGTACAGTCAGAGCTAATCTCACTGAGATAAATGAGCAAGTTTTTACATGTCTGGATGTCGAAATCTTGTTAAAAGAAGTGGCTGTAACTTTACAACCTGTGGAAAGAGCAGCGGAAACCTTTGCAAAACATTGTAAAAATAGCCAGTTGATCCAATGCATCTCAATATAGTTTCTAATAAATATTTAACACGCACCTGAAGAGCGGTGAAAGCATAGAAGACTGTTGAGGCAAAGTTGGACTCCAAGGTTCCAACACTGGAGTCTTTCAGAGCAAACAGAAGATGCAAATACAACGTGTCCCTCTCACTGGGAACCTGATAGGGCAAAGAATATTTTCATAAAAATCTTAAAATAAATACATTAAATTAAAAAAAATGGGACTTCAGCACTTGTTTGAGTTTGTGATTGTACCTCAAAGGCAGCAGCTGGAGTCGTGTAGAGGTTGAGCATGTGTCGTGAAGAGGCTGGAGTGGAAGAGTTCGGTCCGATAGGAATGCCGGCCTCCGACTGACGAAATGTGGGGGTGTAGAAGAACTTGGTGGTGCGCTGAAGGTTGTCAGTCTCAGGGAAAACCGTCTGCATGGCATCTAAACAGACAGCCACCCCCTAACACAATAAATGTTTCACATTTATGTTTACATACAAAAGACACAAGATGAGAATAGAGAAAGACGGGGCTTTAAAGAAGTCTGACCTGCAGGAAGAACTCCGTGTTTGTGTCCTTGGTGCTCAACAGCATAGCGCTGGGTCCTGACGTCCCAGACGTCATGGCCAGAATAAGTGGCTTCTCAGCAATAATTACCCTCTCTTCTCCAGCTGCGATGCGTTCAATAAGCTCTCGATAGTGGCTGTACGTGGTGAGGGGGTGATTCGCTCGGAAGCCAGCAGCGTCTAATGAAGGAACCAAAAATCCAAATGGCTTAAAATTAATTCATAAAAAAATATCTTTGAATCTAAACATTCCCAGATTACTTTAGTAAGTGCAGGGGGGGGGTAACAGATTGATGACTTTGGGGTCAGAAAAAGTCAGTGTCAAACAATTATTCATGAAAGACACTTAAATCAGTGCATTATAACTTATTAATCCACTCAAACTTATATATATATTTTATAATCAGAATGTGTTTAATTAGGGCTGTATCACATGGCCACATGTAAAAAACCCTCTATTATTAAATCATACATCTGTTATTACTGTTGCACAGGTGTGTATTTGTAATGCTAAAATATAAAATACTATATTTGCCTTCAATTACAGTTACAAGTGTTGTTTTTTTCCGGGTATGTCTCTCAGTGGGTTTTAGGCCAAATTTACCAGGGAGCCCAAATGGGGTCAGTGTTTTAGTTTGTTTGTTTTTGTTCAAAGGTGGCAACAAATAAAACAAAAACAAACTAACAAATCAAAAGATCAAATGAGCCAAAGATACATTTGCAGCCATGGACATTTAAGATATAATTAAAAGCTTAACCAGGGGAACGGTTTCAACAAAGTTTGAGATGTTTTATCTAACCCAACTTTTTAATCCCTGTCTTGTCAGGTCCTTTGGGCTTTGTGATGCGATTTATTCACTAATATTTCAAAGCAAACCTCTTAACAAGTGTAAATAACACAAACGTTAATTCCTTTAGGTGACTACTAGAGATACTAAGCATTTTATTTAGGGGTTTCAGGGGATAGACGTTTTAAAATGAAATGTATGACCAACGTTTATCTTTTAAAATCAATACTTTTTGTTCCACTCTACAAGTAGAAACTACCGTGTCGATCTATCACATAAAATCTCAATAAAACGTATTGACAAGTTTTTAGATGTAAGAAAATAAAATCAGGGCTTATATATTTGACTTTTGGATGGCCCTACATGCACAGCCTTTGCAGCCTAGACCATGACGTTACATCACCATGAATCTACTGGTAAAATATCCAAAAGTTTGCTGATATCTCACTTTTTGCGCTTACCGTTAACAGAGAGAAAGTCGTACTTTCTTCCATAGAAAGTATCCGTATTTTTACGAAGCCTCTTCAATAAAGTCTCCTCCTGGACCTCCGTCACCTTGAGCGTATCGGCTTCTAGTTTCTTTCGCTGTCGCCTGCCAAGCCAACCCACAGCCTTCACTGCCACATATTGGCTTAAAAGACTGCCCAATGTCCGCTTGTCACCCTTCATCTTCGAGCTAATGTCCCTCCAAAGGAGAGCCATCCCGGCCAGAGAGAGGACACCGACCGCGGTGGGTAGAGGGGGCGGCATGGCTGTGAAGGAAACGCGGAGTTACAAAAGAAACCCTGGTGGTATACATGTATACGCCACTAAGGGGCGCTGTTAGTCAACTTTACACCATTACACGTTTCTCTTGAGCTTTAGGAGAAAACAGTTATCGTCATTTTCAACATTCGCTACCACCCGGTAGAGGCAACTCACCCAACGTCTGTCTGTTAATGGCGACAGCTATGGATAAAACCGCAAAACAAAGCGGAACGGAAACACCAATCCATGAACAACCCATTTATAGCATACAACGGATCTGAAACTCCTCTTTTTATCCCTCAAAGTCTACCAAATCAACGTTTATTTTGTATCTGTTTTAGGAGGTGGGAACTTTGACTTCCCCGAGAGCAGTGTGAACAGCTTCCGCATTTGACTGATGTTTGCCTCACGGATTGGTTAACCTCTCAAACACTTAACCCCATCGGTTTCGCGCAGCCAATGAAAAATATCAACAAGAACCAAAGGCGATAACAAACATGTGAAATTGTTTATGATCGTAACCTGTTTAATGATGTATAGGAGGATCACATAAACACATCTAAGCTGTGATCCAACTATTTAGGAATAAAAATATGTATAAACCTCTGACATTTTAGGTCACTTCATTTAAATCACAACAGTTAAACTAGTTAACTAATGTTGTAGCTAAAGTTTAGACCAATTCTGGATGTTCTGAGATGGATTATAGGAAGTTAACGGTGCAGTTGAACAATTTTGTTTACTGTATCTTTCATATTGCCCCTTTTTATAAACTTCTGTGGAGCTAGTAACCTTTGTCGCACTATTAAGAAAAGGAAGAACGACACACAAAAAGAAAGCTGTCAGAAGTGGGATTCGAACCCACGCCTCCAGGGGAGACTGCGACCTGAACGCAGCGCCTTAGACCGCTCGGCCATCCTGACGTCACATCCACAGAACTAGATATATTAGAGTTAGGGTTATACCTAGATATATTAAAGTTGTGACTTGTTTCCCCTTTTATATGAGATAACATTTTGGGATGCTTTTACATCCACAGATTATACACATTGCCCATGGCTCAATCGTGGGGAGTTACTTTTGTGTGAATGCGAATAATGTGAGAGTAGTAATTCGAAATCAAGTCGTTTTGTTATAGCATTGGCAGCAACTTAGAAACAAGTGACAATAGAAAAAAAAGGATTTCTGATTACTTAAATTTAACATTTCAAATAATGAACTTACACGGGCAGCATTTTGGTCTGATTTGCTGTTTTTTTCTGAAAGTATTCACCGAAAAAAAGGATCTAGATCAATTCTGGTTAATAAAATCTTGATTTATTGTTATTATTTTGTAAAAAGGACCAGTTACTGGATTTGCAAAGCCAGGGTTGGCCCGAGGTTGTGTGAGAATATGATTTAGGCCTCTCTACCTTTAAACACCATCATAACCACTAACCATGATTCAGTACAGATTTGTTTGTGAACACACTAAGCTTAAACACTAAGAAAAAAGTAAAACTCAGAAACAGACCATAACCATTATAACTCAATTAAAAGAAATATTTTTATTGCATTCTTACAAAGTACATTTTACAATCTTTTTAGATCTAAAGCTTCAATTTCAAATCCTGTAAGATATCTTATTTAATCAATGCACTAACAGTCAAATTCAAATTGATGGTATCATCCAGGGGCGGATCTAGGATTCTAGCATATCAGGGGCTTAGCCCTGAGGGTTCAGATGCTGATTTCTGCTTTCCGTCT
>JAUZNJ010011845.1:0-17809 GCA_034780135.1 Jordanella pulchra
TCATTTCTTCAAGATCCTGGACAAACAAAACCCTTTTTAAAAATATAATGTGTATTTATACATGTAACCTGTAAGATGTGTGAGATGTGACATGCACTGGAAAACCTGAATAACAAAGTTCAAAAAAAAAGAAAGAGCTTTGTTAAATTCATATCTGAAAATGGAAAAAAAGTAGCACCTGCTAACCTAAACAATGACAGGTCAGCCTACAGTTAAAAGAACAGCCATAATGTCCATCGTAACTCTAGTGGAGCTGCAGAGATTGTATATTATCCCAGCACTCTACAAGTAAGAAATATATGGAAAACTGTGAGGAAGGAAGTCATTTCTTAAAGCAATTTATTCAAAGGTCCATGTCTATGTTCTACAAGTCATGTTAAAGACACTGCAAAGCTTTTGGTCAACATCCAAAACAGTATATTAACATCATGCTGAAAAACACTATTCTGACACGGTGATGACAGCATTAGATTGTGGAGAGATGATGCTTTAGCAGGTTGAGAAGATGGTTAGAGTCAATGGATGGAGCAAAATACAAGATAATCCAGGAAGAAATCCTGTTAAAGGCAGCAAAAGACTCAAATTGGGTTTGGAAGTTAACCTTCAAACACAATACAGATCCTAAAAATACAATCAGAGCTACAATAGAAGGCTTTAGATCTAAATATGTTTGCTTCAACATCACTTAGATCTAAATTTAATTGAAAAATCAGTGTCAAAATATGAACTTTGATGTTCACAGATACTCATCTGAGTTAGAACAGGGACCCTTTACAAAGAACAGGTCCAAATGATAGTTTCTTAATTACAAAACCAGGTACATTGAGTCAAACAGCTTTACTCAAATCCATGCAACTTTTCAGATTCCTAAAAAAAATTCAACCCATATTCTTCTACTTAAATTAAGTCACTTATTCTTGTTCGTCTGTTCAGCCCTCTACTTACTTATTTAAAACAAAATAAAATAAGTTTCTTTCACATTACAAGAAATTGTTGGATTTTTCTAAACAGAAAGATGAGTCTAAACACCAGAATGAAGAACATTTAAGATTTCTCTGCAGTTTATGGACTTTGAAATTAATCCGTTAATCATAAATAAATCCGTTAGTTCCAGTTCACCTGTTGACTTGGATCGGTTTCAGCATCTGAATGCCAAAGGAAGGAGTCTGAAGCATGCCAGACAGCACATTCACTTGGCTGCACACATTTCATATCACATTTAAAGGTCACGATAATCTCCTTTAGCTGAATGTTTATTGTTTTTATGCAGAATTACGAACAAAGCCTCTAAGGCAGACAAACACTTAAGGTGTATTCATGGAAAATGCAGTTCTGGGAACACAGCTAGCCTTGGTAACAGTCAGCAAAAGTTTAATTTTCCAGGAACATGTTGTGCATTCACATGTCTTTTCATTATTGATAAAACTAGAGTCCCTTTGGAATCAGGCTGCGCCAGCCAGGAGTGGCCCAGCTATGTCAGTCTGCTCAGGTTTTGATAAACCACCTGGTAGATCATGTGGAGCAAAATCCTCACCCTCCGTGTGACACAAATAACAGGAACACGGTGGAGTGTGTGTGTGTGTGTGTGTGTGTGTTAGGTGGAGGAAGGGAAAGAGAAAGAGAGAGAGAAAGGGGAGGATGCTATTGTGTGAGAATGTGAATTAGGTCAAATGTTTGCTTGTGAAGATTAACCATGCCCCTGTGAGGAAGAAGGCTGAAGCCTGCATGTGTAAAGAGGGTCTAGTATTTACAATGGTGCTGCTCAAACAAACAGGTCTCCACAAAGAACAACACATGTACAGGCCTCTTAAACTTTAAAGCTACAAGTTGGATTTTTCTGTAAAATCCATCAAATTGACCTAAGATATAGTTTTTTTCCATTAAAGAATAATGTGTTACAATGAGGTTTTCTATTTTTATTAGTTGTAAATTGTTATTCAACCCTCCCAAAGAAACTACATTCTAGAAAAATTAGTCTGTCTCCAATGAGTTTGTGATGTTTTTTCCTCTTTATATCAGATTTTGCATTTATTTTTAATGCTGCAGCAACCTGGACATCATTGGTTTGAAGGAAACTGCACCAGATATCAATGGTCTTTTTTCAGAGATCTTCACTGATACATTTGAGATTTTTAAGAAGAAAATATGCAGTTGGATTGTGTAAAGTGTTTCAATCAAACAAAATTTCCACTAGAGCAATTTTAAGCAACTAAATTTCAAGAAGAATCTAAATTATCATAGGCCCAGTGCTCCCAGTTAGTCTCACTTTGAATGTACTGGAAGTACAATCTCAAACTGGTTTCTTAAACAATGAGCACACTATACTCCATGGCACTTAATTGCAAGCCAATAGAGCATCCTTAGGAGTCTGGACCAAGGGTGCCCAACTCCTTAATAACTGCTGCCCTGCTTGTTTTAGAAGGGTAATCCAAACTGGTGAATTATGCATCAGATATCAGGACAAGGAAACCCATCACAATGCACAGAGGGATCCGCCCATCTACACGGTGCAGACAGAAGAAGGCCAAGGTCCAGAGAGTATCGAAGCCCTACTTAGAAAGAAAAAAAAACTAAGATTTAGGGAAAGATCTACAGTATGAGCCTAAGTAATAAGCTGCTAAGTGTCTGTCTCTGCCAGGAGGAACCCAGAATGCTAGCATAATACCAGGGAGAACATCTGAATGGTGTTTACCACCGGAAAATGTCCAACCAATAGCAGGAGAAACTGGTACGAGGATAGCACAGCTGCAGAGGAACAGACTCGTAGCACAAGAGCAGGAGAGGCTAAGGAGAAAAGATGCAGGCTATGGGTGCATGTCCCCAAGTCTAAAACATAATACCTCGAACATAGAGGTGCACAATATTTCAATATCAATACATATATATCGTGATACTGTTTAACTCAATATTGGTGATATGATCTTTGCACACATTTATGATATTTCAATATACATCACAGTCTATAAATACAAAACAAACTAAAAACACCACTGACTGATGTTTCAGGTTTTCATGTAGTTTTATGTATTTCTATTTTTCAAAGCAAATATTTCCTAAATGTTGGAGTATTTTCATAAACATTGCTAAATATTTGTAATTAGTTTGTGTAGGCATCTGTTGTGGGAATCCTTGGCTGTCTGTCTAAAGCTTTTATTTTTTCTAAATCGATATCGGTACTCAAGTAAGAGTAGCACTGATTTAACATTTTCATACTTTGGTAAAAAGTAGTAATTCACAGAATTACTCAAATAAAGGTTAAACAAATATTTGGTTAAAGGGCCAATTAAGTGCTGTGTGATTTGTCTGGTTTACTTAGAAATAAACCAAGCAGAGGTTATGTGCAAATTCTAGTATTTTAAATACCAAAATAAGCAATAAATACATTAAAGAAAGATAAAAAAAAGGATATATTAATCCGCAAAAAACTTTCAAATGCAGTTTTTAACATTAAAGTTATGAAACCAATTCTTCAAATGAGTAATGAATATATGTAAGAACAGGATAAAGAACTTCTACTGATAACACTGACTGTTTACTGTCAGGAGATCATCTGATCTACAAATAGCTCAAGTTAAGCACAGTCGACACGGTAGACGAATATTCTTACTTAAATCGGTCGTTGTTTCACAAATATATCACTCAGGTAAAAGTAAAAAGTAAAATTATCCTTAGGGTACACTTTTTTTCAAGATTTTACTCAAGTAAATATTGGTGAGTAAAATGTAGCGAGCTTCGGTGATGGAAGTGATCATGATTGATTTTGGTTTGTGATCCAGAAATGCCTAAACATGTTCATGTTTAATCCTGAGCAACCTCTGAGACTAGTTTTCAGAAGAGCACAATCGAAGACAAAGCTACGATGAACCACAGGACCTGAGGGAGCTAAAGATTAATTGTTCTAGCAAGAAAGCCTTCCAACCCCAGTGATCAGCAAATAAATCCCCAAAATACCAGCAGAAACATCCAAAAAGCTGGTCAGCAGTTTGCTGTTTTCATTGGATTAAGATCAGGAGATTGTGGAGGCCTTAGGAGTACAGTTGTTTTTTTTTTTTTTTTATCTTCCAAGAAACCAGTTTGAGATTATATGAGCTTTATAACATGGTGCCCTATTAACCATCAGAACATATGGTTGTGAATGGATTTACATGGTCATCACCAATATCTTTGGCATTTGGCTGCAACTAATGAGCCCATAGAGAGGCATTAAAATATAGCAGTATTTCACCACCAGAAGCCTAATCCAAAGCAGACTGGATCTATGTCACATCCAACCATGGGGCGGATCGGGTGTAGCCAATCATTGGCCACCCTCATGGCCACGCCTTCCAGGTGATTTGTTGTTCCCACTGGGATGTAATTCATCACCTCTGGAACAAGCAGTTCTCTTCTAAACCAGAGGGCGGCAAATGTGATACCATCATCTAAGATGCCCTACTTTTTAAAATTCATAAATTAACTATAAACTCATAACGAATATACAGCAGTTAATTATTCACAACAACATACTGCAATTAAAGAGGACTAAAAATTATTTTTAGGATTTATTGCGTAGAGTTTGTCTCTGTATTCATCAAGAAGTCTTCTAAGTAATTAAAGATAAACGACATTTACCTGCTCAACTCATTTATTCTAAAACTCATGTAGGACGATAAAGGGATTTAAACAGCACCAATGTTTAAATATGTGTATAGCTTTATTAGCTATGGTTTCATGAAAATCCACTCTGTCTTCAGTGATTTGGAAAATATAGATGCATTCATTGTTATAGAATAGATTATAGTATAGATTAACCCTGAACTGGTTTTGGCGCCTATCAGTTTACGGCCACTTCTCAGCGCACATTGGTCCCTGCATGGCCACCTTATCTTAATTTTCTAGAACTGCCTCTGCATCCAACCAGAAAATGATTTTCCAATCTCTTATCATCCTTTTTTGATGAACCCCAGTTTCCTGTTTTTTAACTGTCAGGAGATAAACCTGGTGTGGTCTCCTGTTATAGTGGCCAGTCTGCTTCAAGGTTCAGCATGTCCTTTCAAAGCTGGTAATTCTGCCTCGATACTCATCGAAAACTAGTCTGACCTTTGACATCAACAAGGCATTTTTTGTAGTTACATCAAATCAATTTCATTACAATCACTGATTGGTTTTCATACTATTTAGCTAATTTACTGCAGAATATATTTGTACAAATCCAAACCTGTGCATCCACTGTCCTCTTTCCATACCGAGGCCCAGCACCATGTTTTACAGAGTTGCTCTTTTTTTCCATTTGCTAAAATAAAGATATTCATGCATGAAGGGTTTCTCTCTGTGTGCGTGTCCAGGGAGGCTGGCTCATGATGGTTAACAGCTCAGCAGGCATCAATCACACTCAGACTGCTGGCTGGCCGCGGCTCGCCGCGCCTCTGGGCTCAAGCTGCAGCAATGCTGCTGACAACAGGTTACAAACCACGACTCCACTCATGACACCGACCTCCGTGCGGAGGGGGATCCTGCTCCCTGGGTGCTTTAGGCGTAACAATAAAAAAAACGTAGAATAATATCCCCCTGTGATGCAGTGCTTATTTTCAGGAATTTGCTTTATTGAGCCTGCAGCCCAGTTCCTTTTACTGCCTCCTACTAATCATCAAAGCGTTTCCGATTAATTTCCAGATGAAAGTGAGGATGGGGAGAGGGATGGTGTGTCCCCGAGGTCAGCTGGTAACTAACGCGACAAAGCCAGATTCTCTCCACACCCCCAATTAATCAGCCACAGTCGGGAGGAGTGAGGGGACATTTTTAAGTGAAGGTTAATTTTTTATATAAGCTTCAAATAAACACAAAAAGTGTCCTAATCGACTCCTTCCCATCAGAACACAATGGGGTTCTGTGAATAATGCGGATTAAATCCCAAAATAAAGGCGATGCGGTTTATGCTGAGGCGACTGCGCACGTGTGTTTGTGTTGGATGTTTGAGCAGAGCAGATGGAGAAAACACAAAGCAGCACAAAGACACACGGCTTACGTTTCCTAGAAGAATAAAAGATGCTAATCGAGCTGAATCTATGTGTACATGAATGACCCCCTCCTCCCCTTCCTCCTCCTCCCTCCAGCCTGTCACACTCAGCTTTGCGCTATAGCAGCCCCCAGTACTCACTCAGCTCAGGGGTCTGGGGAGGCGCAGCATCAGCTCCTGTCGCTTCCTTCAGTTTCTGCTTCCCATCAGACCAAAAGCTCCATGCGAACATAATCACAGCAAAACCGACAGCTGGGCTTCTGTACGAAGATGCAGCATAGTTCATGTGGCATCCTTCATGCGCCCTGTCCGCGCACCCCCGGCCAAGAGGAGAGGCTTATAAAGAACTCGACCTGTCCCTCTTTTCCTTATCCGGCTGCTGAAGGTGATAAAAATAAAGATGCTGATGCTGTTGCGTCTCCAAAATGATCTTCTACTGCCAGGGTTCTGCTCCTCGGTCCCTTAAGCCCCCTCCATTTCTGCTCACATCCCCTCAGCTCAGCTGCCTTGCTTCCATGTGACACAGGGAGAGCTGGAGACCCCAAATTATTAACCTGTCTTTTCGTTTCCAGCGCCACCCCCCGGAAGGATGGGGAAGTGCAATCAGACGGCTGACTCAATCTTAAAGGGAAAAGTTCTGAATATTTGAAAGGAGGCTCTGGTCAGATATAATGAACAGCTAATAGCCTTGCTTCAGAATATAAATTTCCTTTTATTCTTCACCTAGAATAAACCATTTTCATGGTACCAGAAGCTGAAGCTAAAAACCAAAGCAGACATTTACTGTCTTAAATAATCTTAATCAACTCCAAATCATAGTCAGGCCTGCATTGCATGTTTATTGACATAGAAACTAACAATTAAACTCACTTTGTCTTTAGAATAACCTTCATTCTTGGTGACAGATGTCTCATATATTTTAGCTGAACACCCATAAATCAAATCTTCTGTTCAGCCACATCCACAAAAGATGATGTTTAAACACTGGTCTGTTGATACTGCAAGGCCTAAAGTCAGACAAATATATTCCCTGCATCATTTTACTTCAGCATCCCTGTCTGTTCTGTTGATACGAGACAAAGCAGATTCTCTTAACAATGTTCTGCAAACCCTGGCTGCAAATAGTGGTTATTTGATCTACTGCTGTCTAAATATCATGTCACGATTGCCTTTAATTGGATATTTTCTGAATTTTTTCTTTGTATTCTCTGTAAACCTCAGAGATTGGCGAATGTGAAAAAGTAAATTGTGAGTTTGAAGAGCTAAGATCAACTGTTATAGAACAAAAACTGCTCAATTCTCCCCTTTTCTCCTGTTCTGATGCGTGGTTTGGTTTTTAGAGTGCCAACAACCAAACAAACAAGTTTAGATATTAAAAGGACTGGTTGGTATATCAGCAGACAGATTAGTAGCCTGTGTGCCAGAAACAACCTGTCAGGTTTTGCTGTGGTGAAGGACAGTATTGTGAATGGACACCTTTTAATAAAAAAACAACTGGGAGACTCAAGAACCACGGATCAGAATGGTGATGATAGAAAAAAAGGCACAGAAAAAAACAGGAAACACAGATTTAACACAAGGAATAGACAGAAAATCCACACAATTAAAATTAGATGTAAATTATAATGAATATTCAAACAGAACCATGAATCAAACATCCGCTGGACTGACTTCTGCACATATGGCCCATTTTTCAATCACACCTATTGTTTAAGCAGAGAAACAGCTTGTTTTTGACCTGAGGTGTATTTTTCTTTGGTTTAGTTTAGTTTTTAACACCTTTGAAACCTTTAGCTCCACCACTGCCACCACCTGCTGGAGTCTTCGGAGCACTGAAGCTGAGCAGCCACCTATCAGAAGGCAGAAGACCATGTTGCTGTATGAGGGTTGATCCATGCCGCCTCCAGAAGACACAGAGATAATAAAGGAGAGGTCTTTTGAAGGTCTGGAATCCAGTGTCCTGCCAAGAAAGTACTTAACGTACAGTTTGTGCTCTGCATACATATAGGTATTTTACATCTACTTAACAACACAAGTTAAGCTCAGTATCTGTAGCTTTGGAACCTTCCTGTTTCTGATTGTAAATCAGGTTCTTTTCATATTCCTTGTGTTGTTTACTGGACCTGGTCTGGACTGGTTAATGCACCAAAGTTAGTCTACCTGAAACATCCTGTTGGTATTAATGATGTCCTCATGCAGAGTCCCCCTGCAGAAAAAGCTCTTTGCAGCCATTTATTATAGGGTGCTTTTATTCTTCCCTGACTAATTTATCCCAGACTGGACCAGTTTGGCCTTTTTCATCGCATCCTTCTTCTAGCCCTTTGTTTGACACCAGTGAACCGGAAAGGCTTCCGGTTAAAATCACAGCTGAAACCTACAAGAAGCAGTTTGGGTTGATAAAACGTTCAAACAGTGGATGAAAGGTTACCAAAAAAAAGAAGTAAAAAGTAAAAACTTTTAGACCTGAATGCAAAACATTGAACCCACCACTCCCACAACTGAAACACAGTGGTGGCTATATTATGCATTTTGGATTGTTTTTGTCCACATGGACATGAACACTGGTCAGCTTAACCGACAGCAATTTTAAGGGGAATAAAAACTACTTTGTGCACACAGCTAGAGCGAGAGTGAAATAGATGTTTATGTGTTAAAACCCAAACAGTCTGAACCTGAATCTAGTAGCAAAACTTAAAAACCTTTCAAATCTTCACACTTCCTGTTCATCTGATCGGACTGAGCTGGAACTGCAAGCAAAAACTCGCCAACGTTTCGATCTTTTAATGCATAAAGCTGACAAATACAGAGCTCAAAATCCCTGCAGCTGTAACTGCAGAGAAAGCTGATTTCACCAAATATTCCATCAGAAGGACCAAATGCAAACCCAGGCTACACTTTTCAATTTTATATTTATAAAATTTGTAATCTTTTTCTTCAACTTTAAAATCATGGTTCACTTAGTGCCACAGTTGATCCACTTAATGTTTTTGACCCTGAGCTGTAAGGAGGGGAAAATACTTCTTTAAAGCATTAAATGTCATCAAAAAAGGGACTGCTTGGTTGTTTTTATACATTTTTGTCAGAGTGCCCTGCAAAAATAAAGCCATCCCAACATCCTGAGGTGATATTAGTCCAGTTTTCCTAATCACAGCGGCATGAATCAGCCCTCATACATCTGCCTCCCCTCCCCCTTCTCCATAGTCCTCATGCAGGGACAGCCTCCTGTGTTTTCCTCCAGAGGTTAAACAGCACTGTGAGCTTCTCCCATATGTCTAGACATAGATTTACCACTGCAAAGTGTTGGTACTTGTGCCTGGGGAGAACTTGAAATTTTCTATTGTTCTCACTGTCTCCATCAAACTGATCAGAGCGGAGAAAGATGGGGTGCTGCTCTGGAAGATGCATGTTGACCCTGCTGTGCTGTGTTCAGCTGGTAAGATATTTTCCTTTTTTAATGCTCCGATATGAAAAGATCAGACCAGCTATTTATTTTCTAAAAAAGTCGCAAATACCAGATAAAACAATTCAACATAAGAATGTCGGGTGTATCTAATGTTTAAAATGTTATACTTTCCTAGCTGTTATTAAACCTGTTGCACTTTTTGCTTATCATATTGTTAGCTCTTAACTCTTTAACAACAGCCTACAGCCTGGAGAAAACATTTAAACAAAAGAAACTTAACTACCTGTTGGATTTGTTTAATTATGCACAGCAGGTATATAGGTATCGTTTTGTTTGAGCTTAAAAGATTTATTGGTTTACGAAGTGTGTTTGAATAGATTTAAATGCAGTTTTTATAAAGACATGAATCTGTTATCTTTTTTTCAAAAGACTTTGAAAAAGAAAAGAAAATACATTAGCAAATAAATGATATTGAAAGAATAAAAATCTGATTAAAAGTCCAACAAACATAGAAAGAACAGGTATAATTTAATGTAAATAGCAGTAAATATTTTTTAAGGACCTAAAAACATTAAAGGCATATTTGAATGTTTAAATAAAAACAACTCAACTAGAAGCCAGGTTAAGGATTAAAGTTTTTAATTTGGTTTTTCTGTGTTTTTGTCCATTTAAAATAATTCTGAGGCGACAGTTTTTAGATTAGTTAGAAACCTATTAATTATGCTGCAGAGTTCACCTGCATACAATCAACACAATAAAGGACTACACCCAGTATGTCTCCCACACCCTCCCCTCGACCCTGTTTCCCACCCTTCCCCCCCTTCCTCCACGACCTCGGAGGACTTCACGCTGCACCCCCCTACATGTTTTATCCCCGTGACCTTGTTGCCTTGACAACACACATAAAAGTGATGACAGGCTGTAGCAGCCAGACTCTTAGTTTTATTAAAGTCTGCATTGTCGCTGATCTCTGCCTCTTCTGATGTCACAGATAACCGCTGTGGAGAGGCAGGTGTTCGACTTCCTGGGCTACCAGTGGGCCCCCATCATGGTCAACTTCATCCACATCATCATGGTCATCCTGGGTCTGTTTGGGGCCATCCAGTACCAATCACGTTACGTCATTGTGGTGAAGGGCTTAACCTGTTCATCAGTTCATTTGGCTTGATGTCTCATGCTTGTATGATGCATAATTGTCACTGTGTTACTCGTTTCTCAGTACCTGCTGTGGATGTTTGCCTGGGTTGGTTGGAACGTCTTTGTGAGCTGTCTCTACCTGGATTTGGGAGGCCTTTCAAAGGTATAGCTCTTGTCATTGAGGTCGGATAATTAGAGATGCCTGCAGTCACCGGGGGTCTCTAATTAACACCGTGTTCAGCTGGAAGAATGTCAGGAGTTTCTCTAAAGATGGATCACTGAGAGAGGGTAAAATGAGAGAGCTTTAAAGTTGGTATCTGTCCTCAGATTCACACAATATGTTTTCCAATTTGGTTAAATTCTTATGTATCTAATCTCACGTTGAGTTTTGAATTAATTACTCTTGCTCCTTGTAAATTCACCACCTAATCAGTATAAATCAATACTAAGGCACAATGCCTAGATTAATGTTTTTAGCATTTGTCATTATTTATTTTTTATCTAGTTCTATCTTTTTATAGTTTTCAGAGTTTCTCTCAGAATTTGCTTTTAATTGGTCCAGTTATATGAATAGTTGCTTTTTCTTTATTGTTGCAGGTTAACTGTTAACTGTATGACATTTCCAATTCAATAATCAGTTTTTCTTTCTGAAATTAAAAATACAGGAACACATCAGAACACCTAGAAAATCTGACCCTAAAGGAAACGATCAAAAGAATTAAAAGTTTAAATTTAGTTATTGAGAGGGTATGAATCCATGTTATGAAAGGTATATTATTATGAAGATCTGTACATTTTTAAGACTGTTTGTTAATATGCTGGGATGTTTTTGTTGTGATTTTTTTAATTACAATATAAAAGGATTTTTTATGAAAGAAATGTCTGTCCATCCATCTTCAGCTTATCTGTCCGCGTGACAGTGGGTTTGGTGCCTGACTCCAGCAGTCTGTGCTTAGAAGGTGGGGTACACCTTGAACAGGGCAACAATCATGTTTTTAAATTATGGGAGGAAACTGGGGAAAGATGCAAACTCGTGCAGAAAGGCTTGGAATCAAACCCAGGACCTTGTTGCTGCAAGGCAACAGTGCACCACCGTGCAGTCAGTGGAGAACTGTTTTCTCGAAATGCTTTTTTTTTTTTTTTTTGGTCATTTTTAGCTTGCATAATAGATTTTTTGTTTGTTTCTGCTGTTCTTTTTTTTTTTTGTTTGTGTTATTTTTGTTTGTGTGTTTCTTTATATTAAAACTAATCCAAGAAAGATTTTCTTAACCAAATAAAATACATGTAATTTAATAATAATCATTTAAAACCTCCCCAGAAAAATGTATTGGTTTACATAATGTGCAGTAAACTGTTTTAATAATGTCACATTTTATCAAAACAACACTGCTGTTCAGAATATTCTGCAGTTTAATCCGTGACAAAAATATGTTTTGTGATCTGAGATTGAACACGTTGAATTATATTCTGATACAAAACGGATCTTTGATTCATGTCATGGGTCTCTGCTTGTTTATGTAGGACTGTAGTTTAAATGCTCCATGTTTTCTCCCTCTCAGGACAGCAACATCCTCTCACTGGGTGTGTCCTCACACCCCTCCTGGTGGAAGATCAACGGGCCTGGATGTCAAAGTCCAAACCTTCCTCCTGATGGGTGGCAGGATCACCTGAACCCAAAGCTGACCACAGTGCTCAGCTGCTGGCTCCAATACCAGTACATAGAGGTTCTGCACTGCACTGCACAGCTCCTTCTATCTGTGAGTCTTTCTTCTTATGCACTGAATTATTAAAGGTTAAACTGATGGTAAAATTTCCATAAAATGTTTAAATTAAAGCTCAAAAGCATATTGAGTATCTGATGAATATAAATGACTGAATATTTTTTCTCTTTAAAATATAATGACTAATGGTAATAATAATAATAGTTATTATTATTATTATTGTAGCAGTAAAATTGTTGTCATCATTGTTATTATTGATGACAAGGAATATTAATATCAGAGTGTAATATATTATCATAGCAATTACTTAGCAAAAAGCGTTAAAAAAATAAACAATATAACACAACCTCAGTCAAAATACAAAAGGTGTAATAATAAATTGTTTATATTATACATATATGTATATGATACGTAAATATTCATTTACATTTTTTTTATTTATATAACGACAAATCTCAACAATCTCAAGGCACTTTACAGAGACAGAGAAATATAACGCTAAAGACTGTGAAATTAAAATATTAACTAACAAATAAAAATGTAAGATTATTGTAATGAGGAGGAAAAATTAAATTAATTCTAAAAGGAAACGCATTTAAATGAGAGAAATTGTGTGAGCAGATAGAAATGTGAACAATTCGAACTGTATAGGGCAAATTAAAAAGATGCATCATGAAACATGGCTTCCTATATGTTTCATAGGGTTGGTGCACAGAAAGAAAATCATTTAACTGCAAATTTTAAGGCTTTTATTATACAAAAAATACAATCAAGCAGACAACCTTTTGCACAAATAAACCTGAATCTGATTATAACTTGAAATATTAGATGACACCACAAAAGAAATGTGCAAAAGATATTTGCTTTATCATTTTCACATTCAAATAAGAACATCAGCATTCACAGAGAAATAAAGCATATTTAAAGAAGTCTGAAAACCTTTAAATTAGTTTTTTGGTTTAAAATTCTGGAAATAAAAGCAAGTCTGGAAACACGTTTCTTTGACGTTGCTTTTGCTTCTGTTCTCACAGCTTCTGGGAGTCGTCTATTCCTGCTATGTTGTCAGCATATTTTCAGAAGAAGACAGCTGTAAGTACGAACAACCTTCAACAGGATTTTCCTTACAATAAGTATTTCATAAATCCATAGCAGATTGTATAATATGTTCATGTTACTTGCTGTGTTTGTCATTATTAATGGAGTTTCCATAAACATTTTCTTGGGCTGTTCTTTCATATTCAGTATTATTTGCTGCAAGTGAACTGAAGAGCTGGTATTTTAGATAAAACAGCATCAAGGACATCACTCTAAAGTCTGATCATTGTGTTCTGCTGTTTTTGATTTGAGACACAGTCTCCAATGCAATCAGTCAACAGATAAGATGTGTCAGATTGGCAAAAGCTTTTGCCTGCATTTATGTATCCATGTCATCCTGTTCTCAATCTATAGGGTCCAATTTGTTGATGAACCCCTGATCCCAATAATGGCAACTTGACCTGTTCTAAAATATCTCCATTGAGAATTAGGGTTGTTTTCATAGTTCGATTTGTCCCACGGGTTTTATATAAGTTTGAGGACTCACCTCAGGCCAGGTCGGTTTCTCCACGCCAAGCGTTAAACACATGCAGCCATTAGAGTTTATTAGAGGATCTAACGTAATTGATATGGATATGTGACCCAATCTGTTGGGCATCTATAGCATATCCAAAACATTTGGGTAGCCTATTGCTGCTAAGGATCTTACAGGACTCTGGATTTATTGGGGAGCTGCTGGCAGCTTCTGCTTGGTTCTTTTCTGCCCCACCACAGTTATGCTCCAAGGTCAGACACTCTATCCTAGCATCCCGATGCAGAAGACATGTACATAACATGGCAAAAAAATCCTCCTCCACAAATTATTGTGCAGCATTGGAAGGTAGGCTAATCTTAAAATCACACTTTAAGAACTATTGAAATATTTACAAGTAAATAATCTGACTGGTGTGGGAGTTTCAATTTGTAGGTTTCTGGTCTCTGGTTCTGCTATTTTTTTAATTGGTTTTGCTTAATTTTTCTAGAGTGGATCCTCTTATTTTAAGATTGATTTTCTTCATAAAAAGGATTATTGTCCTAAACTCTTAAATTACTCAACTTCAGTATGTTCCCTGTCACGGGGGTCAGTATTGTCATCAACAAATGGAAACTTTATTTCTAAAGATACTCTTTACTTTTGTGTTTGCTTTTTTTTTTTTAATATTTATTTTATTGTGATTTAATGTAACAAAGTGGGGCATTATTGTGAAGTGTAAGAGAATGGATGTGAGGTTGTCAAACTTTACATGCATTTCCAATCAACAGCCTTGAGCTGTACTGTATGTTGTTGAAACAGATTTGTATGCATATAAAGCTGCAACTTTTTAGGATTTATATCTTCACCAGCAAATGCAAATAATGTCTGAAGCTCAGTTATATTGAATGGATATCATCAGTCAACAGTATTAAACAATGATCACCACAGATTCTAAAGGATACTTAGGTCTAGACTTTGACTAGGCCATTCTAACGTCTAAATATATTGTGAACATTCTTGCTCTGAATGTTTTTTACCACCTTTTAGAGCTTTTCTTCCATAATCAGAAACTTTTTATTTCCACCCCTCTTCCCTGAAAGTTGTCTTTTGGTTTTATCTGACCAGAGCACCTCCATCCCCAGCAACTTTAAATCAGTACAAATACTTTTTTTTCTAGCAATATTTCTTCCTCTTGCTACTTTTCCATGAAGATCAGATGTGTGTTGTGCACAGCCCATAGTTGTCCTTCAACAGATTTGTACTGATTCTTACTGCCATTAATCTCTCCAGTTACCAAAAAACCTTTGACTGCTAAATTTAGTTAGAGTCCTTTTAATAATGTTGTTTTAGGTCTGTTACCTGAAATGAACATTTGAGTTAGTGCATTAAACAGTGAATTTGACTTAAGGTCGATCTTGCTTGCTTATAAAAGAAAAAGAAAATTGAAACATTTTTCTTGTAAATTTTATAATGCTTTTGACCGTCCCCCGTCCCCCCCTCCAACAAAAAAAATAAAAAATAAAAAATGAGACATAGATGTAGTTAGCTTGAAGCAAATAATCTTGGTTATCTTACTGTTCAGTGTCTCTGTGGCGCCTTCTTATTGAATTTGTCAGTAGGTTAACCTGAAAGTAAAAGTCTCTTTTATAATTATTGGGTTTTTTGTTGTTGTTTTTTATTCAGATTACAAATGATCCCAAAGAATACCTCTTCAAAATTGATGAAAGGAATCCAGAGAGAGCCCTTTTAAGACCCATTCATCAACACCATCATCGTCTTGGGTTTGGTTGTCCTAAACGCATGTAAGGAACACTGTTTAAGGATGGAACTGGTGCTAAAGGTATAATTGATTAGTTTAAGTATTAGTATGGATCTTTACTTCCATATGTGCTTTTCTGTAAAATGCTGTTTCGTTAACATTTAAAATGAACCAGATGACGGTTAATTTCTTTTCCAATGTTAAATGTAGTGTGCATGTACTGCCGCTAGATGGCGGATGGTTGAGTCCACAGATCTTAAAATAATGATGAAATCCAACTTCTTTAGCTCTTATTTCCATGTAGCCTGTGTTTACAAAGTAAGAGATAAAATGTCAAAACTAATCAAATAAGATTTTATTTAGTGTTTGTCTGATTTAAAATAATGTTCTTGAAAATGTACCATGCATCAGCAAAATAATGTAGAATCTTATATATAATATGTGTTTTGCATTTTAAGTAACTTTTACTAAAATGTGGATTTAAATTGTTTTGAAGGTTTGACTTGATTCCTTTGTTCAGTTTTGGATCAGTTATCAAAGACAATTTGTACCCAATGGGTAAAAAAAGTACAATGTCTTATATTTGCTGCGCCATTGTGATTATTTTTAATGATATTTGGTTATTTCCGATTGCTGAGGTTGTTGTTTTTAACGCTTTAATTTGTCTCAGTGTCAAACTTTAAGTTATATAACTGAAATCCAGCAAATAAAAAGTAAACTCAACCAGCCTAAGTCAGTGCTTTGTAAAAATGTTTGGAGTTTTTTTGTTCTTCAAAGATTTTCCCTTATGCCCTTCACCTACAAGATAATTTAGACTCCTGGGTTCCACATTTAAGGTTTTCACTTAAATCATAATGACACACTTAGATTCCAAAGAAAATTTTGGGGCTTAAGCTTTCACTTTCAAATATATCCATCAAATTATTTCTTTTATCCTTTTATAGATGTACAAATTAAAGCTTCTAGATCAATTAATTTTAAGCTGGGATTCATCCATCCAGTAGTTTATAGTGAGGTAATAAGAGTCCTGTTACAGCTGTCCTAAAAAAAAGTCAAACTGCTTTCCAGCTCTGCTCTGGTCTGGAGGGACTAGTCAGGATAAAAGAGCTCTTCAAAACAGGAAGAGGGCCAGGGGCGGCTCAAAGAGTATCGGTGATATTTCAGACACCAGAACAAAATAGGCAGAGACAAGTTTAACCCTTTGACAAAAAAATCTGTGTGTAAAATTATACATAAAATGCCTTAACATGACTTGGTGAATATATATATGTTTTTCTATTCATATGAGAGATAAGAAATGAAATACCAAAGGTGGTGTTTTATAATAATTTCTAAAGAAACAAATCAGAAAACGAATTTAATATTATGGAACAACTAAACTCTGCAAACTGTGCAATCTGTATGCATTCTGAGGGGAAATATTGGGGTTTACTAAAGTTGGAAGTTGAGAAAACTTATTTCTTAGTCTTACCCTTGTGCAGATTATAGATATTATGAAATCTCGTACAACATATGCTGTCAAACACAAACCTTTTTAACAGTTCATGAGCAGGTTGGTCCAATCTAGACCCTATTTCATGCAGAATAGAAATCTTTGTTGTTGGTCCAAAAGGTGACATTCTAGGTTATCATTGTGAGGGATTTACCCTCTCCCTAACAGGTGTTTTTTTTTCTACGTCCTATATTCTAATTTATTAAAAATATTGTTTTTGTTTGTAGGAAGTAATTGGCTTTATTTAATATTTTGCTTTAATTATTCTATCTTCTTTTTGAGGTCACCTGGTCATGTCTTGCCGTGAAAGTGTGCCCATGAGCAGTGCTCACAAGGACCTGTTCTTTTCAATCAGCCTCACTGGAAAAATCCATTGTTTGAGAAGGAGGGCAGATGTTTTGGGGGGATTTTGTTTGGGCCCAGCTTGTCTTTGTTTTAGTTGTGAAATTGTTAGTTGTAATTCTGTAAAGATTTGTCTAAGGATCTTGTTTAGCACAAATGCCCCCCCCTTCTGTACCTGGAAATGTAAATGTTGTCTTTGCTCCTTAATTAGTCCAGGTAGGAGCAAATGCTTTAAAAGCCAGGGGGTTAGATCAGATGGAGACGCTCCCTCCTGTTTTTGGAATGCATGTCGTGCTGTGAATTGTAGTGCAATGTCAGAAGAACTGCATAAAGTAGGCATGTCCAACCTCGGTCCTGGAGGGCCGCAGTCCTGCAGGTTTTAGAGGTTTTCCTGCTTCAGCACAGCTGATT
>JAUZNJ010011856.1:0-17808 GCA_034780135.1 Jordanella pulchra
CCGTCCTGCCTGCCTTCCTTCCTGCCGTCCGTCCTTCCTTCCTGCCTTCCGTCCTTCCTTCCTTCCTTCCTTCCTTCCTTCCTTCCTTCCTTGTCAGTCATATAATTTGATAAAGTTTTTATGTTAGAGGTAGAGTTCTGTTTTTCATAACATTCACTTTCATGAATTAAAATATGAGAGTATGTTGCTTGCATTTGTACTCAGTGTAACCCAGTGATGATTGATGCCAAGGAAGTCTCTGCTGCCCATCGTGCTCGCTATTTCTGGGGAAACCTGCCCGGCATGTCCAGGTGATGAAGATGAATACTTGAATATATCAGGGTTTGTCTCTTAATCTCTTAATTCACATGACAAATTCTTTTTCTATCTTTTTTGACAACCAGACCTCTGACACCAATGGCAAACGACAAACTAGACTTACAGGAGTGCCTGGAACACGGGCGCACAGCTAAGGTATCTACCTGTTGATGAGTGTGTGTGTGTGTGTTTGAATGTATGTCCATTTGTTTTTGTAATGTTATTAATACTGCAAAGCTAAAGTTGATGGAAAAGTCGTTTTATGGATATGCATTTTGTATTTGTGGTATTTTTTCCAACCTGTAATATATATGTTTCTGTCTTTCACTACTTTTATGATTAATTTCTCCTTCTGCTTTTGCTGTTTTTTTTTTTAGTCTTATGGTCTCTACCAACATTTTGACAATTTTCTTTTCTGTACCTGTAAGGAGTACAGTTGTAGGATTAAAAAAGAATGCATGTGTCTGTTTTTCTGTGTGTTTGCTTCTGGATGCAAATTCCAGTTTGAGAAGTTGCGTACGATAACGACACGCTCCAACTCTGTGAAGCAGGGGAAAGACGAGCATTTCCCCGTCTACATGGACAACAAGGAGGACATCCTCTGGTGTACGGAAATGGAAAGGTACGTTGCTGATCTGCATTTTTACAACCACAATCCTCACAGGTGTGTTATAAAGTGCTCTGAATGCATTCAGGGTTTTCAAAATGTTTTGCAAATAAATCTGTGTTCACCCTGTTCTACTTCCTAACCCCCCTAAATAAAGTCATTTTAAAACAACTGTTGTCTTTATTTGTCAAAATCTTTTGAAATCATGTATTCTAATTCTCCACTAGACAAAATTATTGGATTATTTGATGCTCTGTAGATTGATTTTTTTCCTTTTTTTTTATCATTACTACTTTTCTTTATCTTATAAATGTACTGAAATAATCCCCAGAGTTGCGCATCTTTTGAAGGTATTCAATTTCTGCAATTATGTTACATGAGATGGTACATTATCGTTCCACTTAGCCCCCAGGTTTAGAGGAACTTCTTTTAAATAGATTTTATATATCTGCTGTACATTTTGGTAATGTGTGTTAGTCCAGCTAACACCAAACAGGGATGTTTAAACCAGAGATGCATTAATCCAGTTTTTCCTAGCTAACTCAAAAGAGTAGTTGATAGAGCATTTTTACAGACAAGGAAGATTTCTTTCGTGTTATGGGAAAAAAATGCAATTCTGTCTTAATATTCTCTTTGAGTGGGTTATTTTTTCAGCAAACAGTATATTTTATTTTCTATGCCTAGTCAACATTTCTATTTAATAACCCAAAGTAATAGACAAGTATTTAACTAACTGATTAATTACTGTTAATCCAATTATCTGCTTCAGACCTAAATTAAACACTGCTGCAAATTCCTCTATTTAGTATTTAGTATTAATTTAATCAATGCAAACAGACAATGCTTTGAGTAGATTTGTATTTTTACTCTCGTTATATTTTCAAAATAGCATTAAAAAGGTGAATTTGTACCATCGAAATTGTGAAAGTGTTGAACTTTTTCACCCAAATAGCTTAGAAGAATAAATTGCTGGTTTTCACCTGAGAGATTGTTTCTGCTTAGCTTGTAAGATCTTGTTCTGATCCCACAGTTGCAATATTTAAATTCTTTAAATGTCCTGTTTCAGGGTGTTTGGTTTCCCCGTCCACTACACTGATGTGTCCAACATGAGTCGTCTGGCGAGGCAAAGGCTGCTGGGTCGTTCCTGGAGCGTCCCCGTCATCAGGCACCTGTTTGCCCCGCTCAAGGAGTACTTTGCCTGCTATTAACTACAAACCCAAGTCTCTCTCTCTCACACACACACACAAAGAGACACATATGCTGGTAACCACAAACAGAATACAGTATATGATGGTTGGCTGATGCAGAATGACACAATAATGGGAAAACACACAACAAACATACAAAATCATACAAACTGGTAATGTAGACCACTGGCTGACCTTAGTGCTCTGGTGCTACCCTGCTGATTTATAAAAACAAACACACACAGGGTTTCTGTACTGTAACTCATACATATACTTCCTGTCCAACCTTGAAACTGATGTCTTCTGGCTTTACTGTGCTGCAACAGCTAGAGTTACAACCTCCAGGGGGCGCAAAAGTAACAAAGATGCCCCTGCTTTCTGTTTTTGAATACCTTTCTGAATACATAAACACACCAATGAATCCTTCTGCCATAACACTCAAATCTACTAAAGCCTAGTGACAGCTATAGCAGTGTGATGAACTAAAATAGATCCAAAAACAAACACACATAACAGTTGAAGCTCGTGGTGCTAGTCTGGTGGTGATGGAGTCCAAATAGTGCCACCTAAACACAATACTTCTACAAGTTTCGGTGCTCTTGGGGGCTATACAGTCTCTGTTTTTTTGTTGTTGTTGTTTTTGTTTTAGTCGCTGCATTTTTTGTTTTCCGATGATAAACTAAACCTTATTGTTTATCAGAAAAGCAAATGGAAAAAAACACAAGAAAACTGAAAACATTGGGACCATATTTAGTGACATTGTTTTTAAAGACATAGGAAGGCAAAGCTAATATAGCTCAGATGTTTAAATAAGGACATTTTCACACGTTAGTTTGTAAAAGATCTGATTTCTTTGAGGCAGAGCTACAAATAATCACTTCAAGTTCATTTACACCAAGCGTGCTCAAAGAGTGCTCCCCAAAACGAATTTACGTGGCCCAATATTCCGACTGGTAAAGTTTTGTATTGACAAACTAAAGTATTCTTAAAACATAAAATGTTTGGTACAGTATCAATTGTCTGTACCTTAATAACCATGATTTTTGCTTTAATTTTAAATTGGTCAAATATCCAGCAACTTTTAAAAAGACTAGACCTGGGCACATGCATTCATCAAAAGTGACTAGATACAATAAAAAAGATGATCCATATCCTCATCTTATTTCTGAAAATAGACTAAACAGCTTTTCTGGACTTAGATGACAGAAAATGTTGAATCCTACCCTGTAAATTATAAATGATCTTTCTGCAAGATGATCTTAGCAAACTGCACTACAGGTCAAAAGATGCAATCAAGTAACGATCCTTTAACACAGCTTCACATCTGAGGCTTAGTGAAAAGATTCCATAATAGTGACAAAAAATGTGTGTATGATTCATGAAAAAATGTTTTTATAAAGGCATTGCAAAGTTTTTTTGTCTACTGTTAAATGCCATTGTTTAAGGCAATAGTAACTTTCTGTAAACATTTTCCTCAAGGTTTTTGGGAGGAGGCTCATAGTAAGATGAGAAAACCATAATTGCAGCCTTCGGTATTTCCTAAACATCTGCCCTACTTTAAACCACTCCTGCACCCAGTGGTTTCTACTGTGCTGCTTTTGATTCCTTGGCAAGCTCTGTACTAGTCACAGCCCGATTTATTAGCTGAATCCTCTTTAGTAGCTTCTCCTCTCATGTGCTGATCATCCTCGGGTGCCCTGGAGCTTTCTTCAGAGCAATTGAACATCTTTCCTTGAAGCCACTCTTGATGCAGCATGTGTTTCTGCCATGGTAACCATGGTAACTGCTTCTTTTTAAATCAGCCATTCAGGTTTTAACTCTTAAATCAGACTTGCTGTGCTACTGACATGCTTATCTTAGCTGATCCAGCCAGTAGTCTGATGCTTCCAGTTTCAATTAGATTTAGTTTAACAATTTACAACAAATGTCGCTGCAAAAGGCTTTACAAGGCAAATATGATATTTATACACACCAAAATATAATTAAATCAATCCAATCCTATTGATAAGTTCAAAGCCAATTACACACATTCCAATTTGACCCTAGTTTCAAACAAACCTGGTAAGGTTTAGCCTATCATGCAGTTTGGCAAAACGATTATCCAGGAAGTCTAATCAGTTGCAACAAGCCTCAGAGTGCAAAACTGCTTACTTTGGGCTAACGTGTCACCTTTGACTTCATTGGTAGATAACTTTGAGTCAAGCGAAAGAGTCAGGAAGCTTATGGCGACAGTGGAAAGGAACCTTTGAACAGTACGGCACTTTCCGTAGAACCTGGGTCAGTGTGGCCACCAGGTGTTGCATCAAACTGGGGGTTTGAGAAGCCACAACATACACTGATCAAGGAGTACTTTTAATGACACATTAAAGAGTTCGTGGCAGCAATGTCTCTTCTTGTGGCCTCAATGAGGAGATGAGCACAGCTAAACGCGCCCTGTGTCAGTAGCACAGAGATCGTTGGAATAATCCCTGCAGGTAATGCTGTGGCAGGAATAAAATACAGTTCCATTCATTTTAGTTATTTTATATAGCGCCAATTCAAAACACATGTCATCTCAAGGCACTTGAGACAATCAGATCATATAGTCAGATTGAACCCCCAGACTGGGGATCAAAGAGACAAGAACAGACATACAGAAAGAAGCAGAAATACAAAAGGTAACTGTCAGTCAGCTCCACAGGCGGCCCTGTCCAGGTAAGAGACAGCCAGGCAGATGAGCACTGAGCCAGCTCCCATGTCAGAGGATGAAAAGGAGCACATCCAGTTAGTCATAGTAAGAGAAACAGGACTCCACTGAAAAACTGGCCAGACTCCAAGATCTAAAAACAAAAGTATTGATGGCAGCAGCACAGCTGACATACTGAAGAATGGGTGAATATAGATAGAATGAAGCAGATAGAATATGAAAAGTAGTCCTTATGTCATCCAGCAGTCTAAGCCTATAGCTGGATGAATTCAATTTATCTTCACTAACTGTGCAATTGAATCAATTATATCCCTCTTCATAGCAATCTAGACTTAATGCAAATTGCCAATGCAGTGGTTAAAGTCAAAGCAAGATATCTGTTGGCTTTACACCTTTCTAAGATAATTGTACATTCATTTTTTTATTCACTGGATGAGCAATCATCTTGGAAAGGTTTCAAGTCTTTGGATGAGTTTATTAGTTTTGTAGGGTTTTGCCATTTTGCTACCAGCCCACAGTATAGATTTGCAGTCACCAACTATGTTAGCAAACATGTCAAGACTGATTAAATACCGACACTCCTCCAGTCTTCAGAAGGTGCTTGAATTATATGACTTCCAATCAGAGACGCAAAGTCAGGTTTAAAGGTCCTATATCATGCTTTTCTACGTCTTTCAAAGCCACTTATAGCAAATTTGTCATGAATAGTGTATTTAAAACTATGTGGATATTAATTTGTTATGAGATATAGTTGTTTTCTTCCAGCTTCAAAGAAAAACTCTTGTCTTCAAAGCAAAGCCATCTATCCCTGTCTGGGTGCTACCCATTGCATAACATCACTGCATCACACCACTTCTGAACACTGAACAAAGTTAGAGACCACTTAAGGCCATAAAATTTTCACAACTTAGAAATGAGCTAAAAAATAAAAATGGCTGCCCCGTTCAGATTAGCTTCTAAAAAGCCACTTGGGCTTAACTTTGGGTTGGAATCGTCACGCTCTGCCTCAAATCAGCCCTCCCTGATCAGAGAAAAAGTTTATTTACAGTGCTGGCACCATCTGGTTAAGATGGTGGAGCGATCCTTCTTACATAGATATTCTCCAACCACTCGTTTTCTCAGGTTGGGGAGGGGCTGCTGCTCAGACAGCATAACACACGAGATACATGAATCTAGCTAAATAGCACTTTGTGCATGACTTTGATGAAGGAATAGCATACTAATATGGTTAAAAGCTAAAAAAATACATTTTGTATGGTATAGATCTTTAATTTCTTAATGTTACAATGCAGTCTGTCCTTTACACTAGCTCTGCCTCAACGAAATGTTTAAAGACCTTGTAGGATTCAGTATTTTTCTTGATGCAGCATTTACAGTACCCTGTTGTTATGGTGCAGCTTCTCTTGTGCCTCAACTCCAGTATTACTTTTTTTTCCTTTACCTTGTGAAAACGTCTTTGTGTTTTCCTGGAGTTGTGCTCATAGAGATCCACTTTGTGCTTTAGTTACTGCATAGTAGCAGCAACATCCACAGAAATCAGAGGCAGACCTTTACTCCAGACACTATGCTGTTTTTTTGTTACTTCATGTGACTGAAACAGATAACCCTGTATAAATGACACTCACCTTCTTCTCAAACATAGAAACAACCTTTATTGAATGGTCTTTATGCCTTTTAATCAGATGCTGGGATAATACCAGTCACTCAGACTTTTAGAACTGTGATAAGCAGGAATGTTTCTGGACACACATGTCCTATGAGAGACATCCATCTAGTGATGATTGGGTTATTTACACAGGGCTGTCTTCTTAGAAAACCTGTCAGTCTGGTGCTTGTGGTCCTCAGGCGGCCCCTTTTTTCCCCAGGAAGCCTTCCAGTCCGCTCAACCTTTCTCAGATACCAGCTAACGATTGAACCCGTGCGGTCTATGCGGACACACATGCTTTACATGCACAGCCTCGCAAGTACAGTAAACCAGCAGGTTCTACGTTTTTTTTTCATCCTGTTTACTCTCCGTTTATACAACCAACCTTCAGGTGTTTTATAAACTCTGCTCTTTTTTACAGTGCTCTCTCTGCAGGTGAAACAAATACACATAGTCATCTGCTGGTTACACAGTGCCCGCCATTTCTGCTTCTTGTTAACAAAACACAAACATACATACACATACTGTGCTCTTTGCTGGTCGCCTGTTTTACCATCAGGCTTCCAAACGGCGGTGGAGGGTGACATAGTCTCCCCGCATTGCTCGGTGCTCCCAACCCCCGTCCTTCTCCTTTCTCCCCCATCACCACCTCCCCCAGGTGCTGCATGTCAGTCAGTCAATGTAATCTCTGATTCCATGTTAGATTAGGGAGTATTGATAATAATAATATGATCATAATAATTACAATAATAATCTGTTATTGTGTGTGTGTGTACTGTTGCAGGTTGGTGATCAGTTCAGTTCAGTCTTGGCCTACAGATAGGGGAGAGAGAGGCTATAGAAAGCATATTTTACAGTTAGTATAGTGACTTGTGCTATCGTACCATGAATGCAAGGAGAAACGGGGAAAGATGAGCTGTTAAACAGTCTCAGACCAGAAATGAGTTGAAAAAAGCCAAATTGAACCTCATCTGACATCGTATCCATCAACTAATTGGGTGTTTTCCAACCAAATGTTAAAAAAATAATCACAGGATAAATTCCAGGAGCTTAAAAGCTGTTTACAAGATTAAACATAATAAATAAGGAGTCTTTATCAACGTATATCTTCAATGTATATATGCTGATGACTGGATAATCTAAGGATAATTTAAAAATGTTTAGTATAATAGTTAAAATGGATAAGAACTTTTTTAAAAACATCCTTTGTGGGATTTTGACTAAAAAATAAAGTTCCACACATGGTGACGTTAAATAAAGACTGCTTCATAGCGGTTCATAAAAAAAAGAAATTTCAACACATTTCTGTCTGAGAGTACAGCAGGATCAAAGTGTTGAGGAAATGAGTCGCCGTTTCTAAATGACGGGCGACGCGGTGATGATGTTTCTGTTCGCCTATCGACAGCTTTTAGGCTGAGTGATGCGCTGTTTTTAACACTGATACACTTTTCAGACAAACACACATTGGAAACACTGCTATCAACAGGGCGACGGACGCTCAGACACACGACACCTACAAATACAATGCTGCAGCGCATGCAGACACTCATCTCATGGACTTAATGAAAGATGAGCTTCTAGGAAAAGTGAGGACCTGTTGGTGTTTCAAAAGGTGCTAAAATTTTATCAGAAAAATAAGAAAAATATATTGTTAGTATAAATCAAGTTTGTCTTTAAAATGACTGTATTTAAGTTTGTTGTAGTTAGGAAAAGGCACTATTATTTTACTCTTGTATGAATATGAACTAATTAAATTGCATTTTAACTTTGTACTTGAACTATGTAAGAAATGATACGTGAATAAAAAACAGCTGTTTCTTGTGATTGTGTGTAATCTACCTGTGTGTTAATTTGAGGAGTTATCTTTTTTGAATTTTCTCTTATTATCTGTCATTGTGTCTGTTTCAGCCTCCACTTAAGAGTTTAGACACTTAGTTGAAACCTATAAAACTCACACTGAGCTGTTTTAGAAACATTAATAGTTAGATTTTGGATTAAGGTTAGATTAAACTTAACAAAAGTAAAAGTAACAAAGCCTTGTTTTGGAAGCCTGATTTGTTGTCCCATCATTTCAGCACTTTTTACGGTAAACATAATTCATATTTTCGCTGTGTTATCATCCAATTCACCATCCTCGAGGAAGTGTTTAAAAGCTGTAGTATTTTTTCAAGAAAGTCAAAGTATTTTTTAAGGATCTTTCATCCCCTATTATTTAGGTTTTTACCTAAATGTAGGTTTTCAAAAATGTAGAATATGCAGATAAAACCACGTTTCAGTTGCATATGCTTGGCCGCTGAAACTTTCAACATCAATGTATAGTAACTGATACTGAATTAAACAAACGTTGCCTGTTCAAAGGTCAGGTGTATGTCCTAATGCAGCTGCATTATAAAAAATGACTACATTAATACCAGGGGTTCAAATATAGCTGGTTTGGTTAAAACATAATGATTAATGTTGCCTTCAAGGGCGTTTAGATTTTTTTTATTGGCGAGAGTTTTGTTGTAGAAATCAAACTTAGCATGCATCATAAATATAATAAGAAAAAAATCATAGATTTGATCGTTTAAACAAATACATTCAAGTTTTATTATTTGATTAAACAAATAGATGTTTTTGTCTTATTCTGTTTTTAAATACCTTGGGAACAACATTTGAACACCTCACATCTCCCGAGTAACGGGAGAGATTGTTCCCCTCCTCTGAGTACAAATACGAACTCTGATTGGTCAGTTTTTTTCTGTTGGTTCGTTTCAACGGCTCCTGATTGGCTGTTCTTTGACCGTCAGCCGAGAAGCATCTGCGGTTTGTGCTCTGCCAGCTGTCCTCGCGCACTCTGCTGGTGCTCGGACCGACGGACAAGATCTGCGGTGGAGGAGGACGGTGTCTGAATCCACACAGAAAAAAAAGGTAAAAAGACAATAATTAGAGAAACAACAAAGTCGTACTAGTGTATTGTATATGGATAGACACCTGCAGAATAAAACGGGCTAATTCTGTGTGCTTCGGTCCTATTTAGAACGTTATATTTTACATTAAAACGCCACTAAACGTTATTAACGGCTTGGTTTTTCTCAATATTTGCCAAGGTTCAATTTGGTGCTCAGTGTTATATGCATGCCAGCGATTCATATTGATATTTTTAATTTAATTTTAATAGAAATTACAGCGCGCCCGTTACTTGCTAATAAAGGGAATACATTTGTTACATTCATTCAAAACACGGTAAAAAAAAAGGGGTTGCAGTGTGGTTAAAAAAAAGAATGACCTACAGGCGAAGAAATATGGTTAGGATGTGATTGTGTCTGGGATTTTTTTTTTAATTATTTTTTTTTTTTTTTGTCGTTTTAGTGCATTAAAGGCGAGTATATGTTATGTAAGTCTGATTTTTTTTTTTTTTTTGGTTGTTCTCTTAGCTAGAAACCTTGAGGTACGGTAAATTCAGTCCTTTTTCACATTTACCAGGCCGGGATTGTATGAACATTATCATTTTTTTAGTATATTAAGGTGCACAGCTGGAACAGGTTATTATGAATTCCTTCATGCTTTTTTGGAAAGGGTTGTTTTTGTTGGTTTTTTTGTTTGTTTGTTTGCTGAGATCTTTTGCATTGCTTGGTTGGGGGCTCATAAATGGTACATTTGGCAAAACTACTAAGATAAATATATTAGAAAGGATGTATTTAAATAATGTGTTTCATACTGTCTTGTGTGCATATGCATTTTATTTCAGCCTCTGGTTTTATATGCACTTTACAAATATGTGAAAATTTGTGCATAATTTGGTAAATGGTGTTAAGATGCAATGCTTCAACAATTACTTAGAGCAAGTTTGCTTTTCAGATTCTCCTTTTGTTGATTTCTATGCTGTAAACTGTGAGTATCCTGATGTAAAATCCGTGTTTACCATCTGTAAACAGCACTCTTTCCCAGTCATACAGGCTTGCACACATCACATCAGCACCATGCTACAGTGAGCAGTTTTTAATCCCAGTAACAAAGGAGCAGTCCTTATCATCACTCAGAACATATTGCGTTGAATGGTGGTGGATAAGTAATTTTGGATATATAAGTACCCCTTTTGATGGAGTGAAACTACAGAAAAAGTGGCATACAAGTATACCTTTAGTGGTGATTAGTGACGGGAAAAACTGTTTAGTTAAGTGGACTTAATCTCTAGAAGCTGCAGATTAAAACGATCTGTTCTCAAGATCCATTCACAGGATGACACAGTTTATTTGTGCAGAGTGACGCAGCTCCTCTACCCAGCACAAGGAAACGCCCAAAATATTCTTGTTATACATTTTTAAGGCACACACTGTCTTCTGTAAAGTTTTATCATCTCTCCACCCCTTTATTTCAGGTGTTGGTTTGATAAATAAATTAAACACAGAATGGAACTCCAAACTATCCTTTTAGATGGCATAAAAAGGTTGTAGTTACAAATTGTGTACAATAACACACAAAAACTAGAGATCAACAAATACAGTTTTTTTAAGGCCAAAGCCAAGACAGCAGCTATATGTGTGCCTCACTTGATTTTAAAGCATGGCTGCTGAATGCACTATGAAATTGGCTGATGTTAATACAAGAAAAAAATAGACTGAATGCTAATGGTTAGCAACTTAAAGAATGCAATATCAGTCTGACAGAAGGACAGTGGCTGATGAGTCACCAGTTGTAATAGCAGGTGCTCATATCATAATATGTGACCCCACCCTAGCCTTTGAACAACAATGTTCTAATAATAAAGTGTTTTCTTGATTAATAATAAGCACAGAATCTAAAAAAAAAATAAATTGTAGGATACCGGATATATAGCCCTATTTTCTATTATTAAAAAATGTCTGTGGTGCATGGGTGAAGCTTGCAACCCATGTACAGTTTGATTTAGCTGTCACTGGTTCAAATTCCTGCCTGTCTGTAAAGTCCATAGGGATCCCTTTAAAATTAAAGGTTTAAAAAACACTTTGCTTTACTAAATTAAAGCTGATGGCTACATCATACTGTGGGCTGTTTTATTTTTTTTGTTTTGATTATCTGCATGTGATGGAAACAGGAGTAAAAATCATAAAAATCCTCCCATTGACAAACTTGTTTATATTCACAAGTAGTTAAATCTCTTTTACCTTCAATGTTCAAAGGTTCCATGTTTACGCACCTTTGAAACAAGAGGAAGGGGAGCAGAGCTTCAGTTAGGGTTACAACCTGTGATCTGAAGACATTTTATGACTATTTAAAGGAGATAGCTACAGCTTTAACTCCTGAACACCTGAACTTTTACTACTACCTTTAACCTCAGTGGCAAAGTTTTAAATTTGTGTTTACCAGGAAAAAACAACTACTCCCTTTTTCTGTTTACTTTATGACTTAAAGTAAATATAAAATGAGTTTAAACTGAGAGATGACTGAAATAAACTCCAGGAGGTATTTAACCAATTAATCTCTACCCTCTTTTAATCCCAAATGTCCACCTATTATCCAGGATTCATCCAAAAATGACCACCTCCTTATGGGGGGGCTTGATGTCTATTGTTGACACCATAAGGGCTGCAGGTTTCGCAGATTTTTTGCCCAGGCCTTTTAAAGTAGATGCCCATTCATATTAACCGCTGCACATGAGTGCAGACTGTCCATCCTCATGACCATTACCTTCCAAACTCTGTGTGTGCATTTGTCTTTACATAGACAAATATATATGTGTGATCAACATGTTTAACAGCAGCTGGTCCCAACATGCATGAGAAATCCTGCCTGGCTATTGGCTGTTTTTGGCTCTCTGTTTGAGTTTCTGCCTATTATGGCAGCTATAATGCAGCAGAAACCAAACACACAGACAGATTGTAGACATACAATGATGAAATCAATTGTGTATTCACTCTTCAGTCTGGTTATCAGTAGAGATTAATCGGCTAGATACGCAGTGAGTCTCTAAAGATAACAAACTAAATGAATTCCTGCATTTAAAAGTCAGACCCTTACAAGGCAAAGCAGAAGACTCTGATCTACCCTGATTATTCTAATAAAACTGTTTCTGTTAAACTGTAAAATTATTTCTTAATTTTGAAATAATTCAGTTTTAAACTCTTTAATGAAGAAGCTATTTTTAAGATTTCAATTTAGTGCTGAATTGAATCTATAGTTAGCTTCATTTTCTGTTGTACCTATTTGATAGTGGTAAAAAAAAACACTTAAAAACTAAGTTCAATTCAAAAACATTTTATCTTCTTAAAATCCACCGGGTCACCAGCACTCCGTCCTGTATTTTCACATTCAATACCACACTATGCAGCAAAAACACTACGGTTAAACTTTTATCAATATAGGCATGTTATATATACATCATTAGAAAGCTTAGATTCTGCATAATTCAACCACCAAGTTTATTTTATGGTCACAGTAAGCACCAGAGTCCAATTAATAAAAATATTGCAGCATATTAAGTCATAGGTTTTTAAATAAATATTCTACTTCTTATCTTTGAATGGGTACTGAGGCCATATTATAAATGCAATCTTAGATTTTTTGTATTCAATTTGTCCATAAGGGTCCACAGATTAAAAGTAATCCAGCATATTCATAATAAAAACAGTCCATGATGTGAAAATTGCCACATAAGGTACATTTTTTTGTCATCAAAAAAGTTCAGCACAAGACGCTAATGCTAGCCTCCTAGCTAATAACATTACCTTCCCAAAGTATTTCCGGTTGATGTTTGTTTTCAACACCTTCCAGCCTACAAAACAAAAATGTCCTCATCAATTTGCGTTTAGATTTGACTATGAGTCCCTTCATATTATGCTTTATAAAGTCCTGCTGTTAGTGGTTAAAACCATACACAATATTTGGCTTGGTAGCCAATGAAATTAGCTTTCAAAAAAGGGTAAACATCATGACTAATTAAAAAAAAAAAAGTAGCCCTCATTTATGGGGCTTTGTAACAGCGAAAGAGGCGGGGCTAAGCTTGATTATTGCAGATCGTTAGAAAGAAAAATTAGATGGGAAGGTTAGAAAAAATTTTTATTATTTACTTGAAAAATGTTTTGTGATCATAAAAAGTGTCATGAGATGTGTTGCTTTATAGAAGAGTCGACAAACAAAAGGGTCTTTCAATCTAAAAGTTGCAGGATTGATTATTGCCCATAGTAACATGCATACAACATGTAACTGCTGAGCTGCTTACAGGTCTGTATGAGTCTTTGTGAGAGTTAAAAAAAAAGTTTAGTTTAAACTGCTTTGACTTGTTGGTATGAATAGAAAAGCACAAAATGAATTAAGTCTTATTTTTTAGTTTATGTGTCTCAAATATTGCCGTCTTGGTCGACAAGCAGAAGCTAAATGTAACAGTCTTGCTATATGTGTCAGAGAACCATAAAGTTAGTTATTTTAGTTATAAGAAGAGGTAACAATGTTTTTATACAAAACTGTTGTTACTGTGTATTCTTTAAAGCTGTTGTTCCCTGATGTTTAAGCCTCTGGCCTTTAAAATAACAGTGTAAAAAATGTTGATCTTAATTATTTGCTGAAAGAAGCATTACCACTGAGTTAATCAACAGGGGTATAATGATAACACAAACAGCACCAACAGCCTGTATGTTGATGACCTTTACTCTGATTCTGACATTTTCAGAAAATCTAGTCTGTTCTCTGACAGACAGATCTGGAAAGCTGGAAATTTATAAATCAAACCAGTTAAGTACAGGTAACAAGTAGCATCTTCAATGACCAGCTGATACATTTGCAGAAAATAAAGCTTTCCTCTCAATACCTTCTCATTTCCTTATGTTACATTGGATTACATTTTAAAACAAGCTCAGTTAAAACCTGAAGTAGCTAACTTTTAGCCTTCTAGCCAGATCTGGGTTTTGGTATCCCAGCATCTTTGTACAGTCATATTTTGGTGCCATTTGTTTTTTTGTTTTTTTTTTGTTTTTTTTTACAGCATGCTTAAGTAAAAAAAATCCCCTTTTAAGGAAAGAAAAATATCTGAAACCAAATTAGACTCAATATTGTTTATGAGCACAGTTTTTTGCTTAAATACACCAAATATCTCCGCCTTGAAGCTATTGATGCTGTCTCAACTGAAGAAAATGTGATAGTCCACAGGGATCAAAGTGATGCAGCTTTCATCGTCACAGTCAGGGTGTATGACTTCTGTGTAAAACTGAAAGACCAAAATGAATGTAAGATTTGATAGAAAGTTGTACAGCGTGTGAACTGTCTCTAGTTTTTTATATAGGCCACTAAATGTCCAGTGATTTAGCAAAGAAGGACAAAACAGAAAAAGGGTTGGTCTTAATAAACTGGCAGAATCTGAATTTGGCTCAAGGATTTAATCTTCCCTCCCTGAGTTTGATTTTGGACAGTGTGTCTGTCAACCAAGAGGGCTTTGCTGTTCAAAGTGAACACATAGAGCCTGTGGTGTCCAAGGGCAGCATTCAGATTCCCACACAGTCATCTGAGTGTAGGTCAGGACAGAGCCTCAACCTTCATTTTATTGAAGTCAGAATATCATGGCAAAATCGATTTCTTTTTTCTGTTCAGTCATTTACCTTATGTCTTCCTTTTCTAGAGCGAAAGACTGCTAAATGTAGCTTTTGCAGGAATCTAACGATGAAGTTATAGCAGGTTTTATGTAGATATTAGTCTAAACACTGAGCTTCACTATTAGATTAGCTAGATTTCTATTATGTAAAGATTTGAATTGAGATTTACATGGAGGTTCTTTATAAGAGAAACACTGAATCATTTTTCTTCTTGGATGCAAAATTTGGAAGATTTCTTTTATAGTTTTGAAATGCATTTGCTGTGGAGATTTAGTTTTTTTAATAAATCCTGGAGTTGGTTTGGCTAATCATTGTTATTGTTGCACAATTTATTATTTACTTGAATATGACCATGTTTGTACGTGTGCTGATTGCCTATGTTCTTTCTGAAAGCTGTCCAATTGTCTGCTCCAGGGAAACCATCCTCTTATTCAGGCTGCCTGGCCCCGAGGCCTCTGCTTTCCATACTGCATGCCCCTCCAACTTAATGTTTACCCCCTACCACCTTAAGCAACATCTTTGGGCAATCATCTACCCTCTTTTGTAATCAGTAACCTGGTTTCTTTCTGTGGTGATTGTTTCTCCAGTGCATTTAGGTCATTATTGAAGACTGACCTCATTCAAATATTCATGAATTATATGTCTTAAATATGTGGAATACATGGACTTTTACATTTGCTATGGTGCAAATATTCAGCTCTGGAAACTTTCTCTCCTCCTGATTGTGTTCTCTTTCTTCACCATCCCTTCTCCTCTTTCCTCCGCTCCCTTTCTGTTCTCCTTTGTGTTGTTTTTTTATAACTGGGGGGCTATTGTGTGCAGCCATCAAACACATTGCATGCAGCCATCCATGCAGAACACACACAGAGAGATGCTTGTTGTGGAACCTCTTAGTTAGTCAATCCCATCGGGTTAATGGAGGTTTATCTGAAAATAGGCGTTTTCATTGTAAATCACATTTTAAGGTTTTTAAAAAATATTCAGAAATATCAACTTATGAGCTGAGATGTTCAAAAGACAAAGACAGCTCGTACAAATGAGTTCTCTAGTCTCCTTGTGGTAACTGTAAAGATTTTGGAAATGCAATATCAGAATAATAATGATATCAGCCAATAAGATAAATAAATCATAGAAATATGTTGTTGATAGTGAAGTTATTGTAGCCAGTGGTCATCATTATTAATTTAGTGGCTATTGGGAACTGAATCTGAATAAAGCTTTTATAGCATAAATTTCCATATCTATGCTCATTAGTACATTTACATAAATTGATTAGCATGCTTTTGTCTCTTCCAAAATCTTATTAAATTTTGATCAGCCGCCTGGCTGTAAGTGAATACGACAGTCAATAATTAAACAGTGCTCTTTTTTTGGTCAAGCTTCTTGTCAGTAATGCAAAGATATAATTCTTCAGAAAAATAACCTGTGTGATGAGATTTAACACAGTAATGAAAAGTATGAAACATCTTATTGTAATTTCTCAAGTCAGGAAAAAATTACTCCCTAAAATAGGAAAATATACATTTCTAAAACCATTTTAATCTTAAAATTGTTTGTTTATTTATTTATTTATGTATTTATCACTTACTATTGATTTCTATATTTATTCTGTTAAATTGCTTTCATGGGTTCTAGTAGTCCCTAAATCTTTCATTTTAAACGATACCATCAACTAGATCATTATAATCATTAAAATTCACTCATTTTGCTTTAAGGAATCTCTGTATAGTTATTTTAGCTGATCATAACTAATTAAGATGAGAAAACAGAAAAAACAGTGAAGTTGAAAACACTCTGATGTTGCTTCAAAAACAGACAAAACTAAACGGCAATCTGAGTTTGGCAAAAATATAGTGTTTGGAAGTGAAAGATAAGAAGCCTATATTCAATGTTTGTTTATAACAGCTGTGGTTTTAAAATATCTTAGATCATTCACACTCTGCTTTTAAAACATAATATTACATTTTTTTTTTATTTTTTCTATGACAAAAAGGAATGTTCTTAATAAAATACAGCAAGAAATATACGAGTCCCTTCTCACTTTAACATATTGAATGTTGAATTTTTGTATTATTTTCCTGTAGAATATGGCTGCTAACATGGGGTCCATGCGTATCCTCATCAAAGGAGGGAAGGTGGTCAATGATGACTTCACACAGGAAGCTGATGTTTACATTGAGAACGGTATCATACAACAGGTAACCACACAACCCTTTATATACAAGCGCATCTGCGGTCATAAAGAAGTTAACTTACCACCATTCATTAATATCACACAACACGCTATATATTATTTCCCTTTTTCATTGAACGTCCAACTTTAACCCATTTATTCACTGAAGGGTGCCTTCCCAGCTGTTGTCATGGATCATATCTCATAATACTCTGTTGTAAAAGGTCTTTTACCAAACAATAAAATTCGTGGCCATCCATGGAACTAACATTAGCTCTCATGTTAGTGTCATTTATTGCTTTTTTTGAAGAAAATGAACATGACTTAGCAACCATTTTACTGAACCTGCATTTACTCTATTTCAAATTATATTTTATTTTAAGTATGAATCTACCAACAATATTTAAAACTGTATTTTTCTGGGGATTAGTCTTTAGCTATTAAAGGTATGATGATTAACTCAATGATAGATATTTGAGATCTTAAGAAAAATCCAATTATCAGTTCAAATCAGTAAAGTTACACTGCCTGGACAAAGTCACCAAAAAAAGTCGCCACCATAAAATGGTCCCACTCTAATATTTTGTTGGACTGCCTTTAGCTTTGATTACAGCTGCATTCGCTGTGTCATTGTTTCAATAAGCTTCTGCAGTGTCACAAGATTTATTTC
>JAUZNJ010011867.1:0-17808 GCA_034780135.1 Jordanella pulchra
CTCCAGTTCAGTTTTTTGTGTTTCCTGAAAAATTGCAAAAAATGACTTAGGCAATTATTTTAAGAAGGTGACGATATCCTTCTCCCAGTATTTTGTGCATTCTGATGATCTGCATATCTCCTGCATATTAATAAATGCAAATAAACATGAATTTTTCAGCCTGCTGTTCTGCTCATTTTGGAAACGCAAATCCAAGTGCACCTAGTTAGTGGATCAGCTATGTGCAGGTTATCAACTTTGAAATTGTTTTTTTTTATATATGCAAAACTTTATAGATTATGGTCTTATTAGATTAATGAATAACTAGCACTAATTTTAACTGTTAATAGCCAAGGCTCAAATGTTGAACAAAACCTTCGTAATAAAAGCAACGTAAAAAGACAAGGATGCTTTATTTAATTTTGCTTTATTTAGCTTTCGTCATGATTGTGATTATAGATTAAAGATTTGTAATTGTTTTAGTTCATAAATTATTACATTTTGGAGTTTTAACTAAAGAATCACAGTGGAAGAAAAAACATTCAGTGTTATAAACTGAAGTTCACCATCCAAATATTTTTCATTTTTTTGCTTAAAAGGTTAATGTTAAATCCTTTTTCCTTTGATAATAGTTCTAAACTTTTGTAAAATGTTTGAAATGCTAAAGTTATTGGAGACAAGTTCTGTTAAAAGGTTATTAAAAGTCAACCTACTACCAGCAGTAGACACTTGACTTCATTTTATATGATTCCACATTATCTGGAGCTTGCAAAAAGGCTGCTTTATAAACTTTTAAGCCACCTTGCCTCCATCTGTTTGGATTTATATTTAAAACATTTCTCACTTTCTTTGGCTGTGGAGGTTGGAGTTGATGTGCCATAAATGATAGTAAATTATTTTCTTGTGTGACATTCAGAACATGTAAAGCACAGGAATGGAATATTAAAGTGCAGCAGTGTAACAATCAGAAACACTTTAGCTTTATATCCCTTTTCTACAGATCTACAAAAATGTAAATCATTATTTTGTCCTAGCACAAATAAACATAACACAGCAATCATATAAACTGCTTTGACATTTTTTAAATTGGAAGGGTTTTAAAGCAGTAATGAAGAACTTTCAGTTTGGTTGATTTTGGCTCCCCCCAGAGGACAAAATCTGTATTATTTTGCCGGAGGCAGCATTTCCCATGACAACTAGCGTGGCAAAGTCCTGATCTCCCAGTCACCTACAGTTAAATTAAACTTCATTTGTGTTTCTAGTGGCGGTGCAAGCAACATAGCAAGAAGGTAATGAATCTAACTGTGGCAAAACAATGTCATATAACGATTTTCAAATTTAGAAACATTTAACTTTGGTTTGTACCATATTCCTACACCACATCAGTGTCTGATGTGCTGATGAGTTTAGAGCCTTTAAACGGATAAATATAAGGTTATGTTCTGTAATTTCACAGTAAACATACATATAGATCTTAGCAGGAATGTGCCGCACTGCCTGAATATCAACCCTGCATAATTTCCACAGAAATACAGTCTCTTCGGGGAACTTACTTGCATCTAATTCTGTCTTTATAACGACTGCTGAAAGGGGAAAGTGACATTATGCCGTAAAGCAGTCTGCACATTTGTGTTTGTTTTGTTTGGCAGGGTTACTGCAACCCTCCTCAAAGTTTTTTAGTGCCAGTAAAAGCAATATAGACCCCCTCGGGCCATGAAAGAGGTGTCATTCAACTAGTTGTCAGTCGGTGTATAATCACAAAGGTGATGAAAATATTTTATGAAAGTTGAAAAGTTATTTAATTTTGGTTTAAGAAGGTACAGGCCCACCGAGAAGGTCAACACTTCTATAACCAGTTTTTCTGGATTCTCATTAGCAGAGAACTGAAAGGGAATTTTCTACTGCATGTAAGATATTGACAGCTAATAACATTCTGACATAACCACACAAATGTAAACCAGTACTTTAATTTATCTGAACCAAGATGTGTTCAGTATAGTGGAGCTAAATTGAAAAGGTTCAGAATTTCGTATATATGAGAACTGATGTAAGCAGAACACTTGATATTTTAAAACCCACACCTGTAAAGCTAGTTTTGTTTAGACATTTTCAAAAGACAGACCAAATGGGTTGTCACTTGACAATATGTGATCTTTAGAGATGCCTTATAAAGGAATTTGGGATTGTTTACCAACACAAAATCTGACACAGTACAACCTTTTTTCTGCAAAGTATTTAACTACAAGAGTAACAGCTATTTATTCGATTTCAAATTATATATATTTTCCAAGCTGTTTTGTTGATCTAATTATGTGATACTTGACTACATATTAAAAAAAAACTTGATAAAATATAACAGGGAAACAACAGTAAGAGAAACAGGAAACTGTAAAAGAAAATAAACTGAATCAGATTGGTGTATTGTTTTTTATCTTTTACCTGCCAAATAATGGGATCTTTTATCAGTTTAGAGTTTTTTTTGTGTTGTTTGTTTGATTTTTACTGAAAATATCCCTTAACACCATTATAGCTCAGACATAAAGGACAGCCTCATTCAATAATCAGATCAGGAAGGTCTGTAAAAAGCCTAGAGATGGAAATATACAACATGTTGCTCCAGCAGCTGGTTCAGGGTGCACTTTCATGACAGAAACAACAGGACAATGAAACAAAGAGCAAACACAATCCATCAAGTCTTCCTTTTAGGCCTAGAAGGATTTCTTCCACGACTTGCAGAGGATCTTCTGGAAGGCACGCCTAAAGTCCCGGTTAAAGATGGTGTAAATGGCTGGGTTAAGAGAGCTGTTGCAGTAACCGATCCAGAAGAAGAACTTAAAAAGCGGGTCAGGGATCTTGCATGAATCTCCACACACACCATACAGGCTGTAGCTGAAGAAAAAGGGAAACCAGCAGACCACAAACACCCCCATGACCACAGCCAGAACAAATGTAAACCTTTTCTCTCGTGCCTGGGAGACCTTTTTCCTTGCAAATGAGCTCCGACGACACTTCCTCCTGGATGCAAAGAGGTCCATTGACTTGTTGCTGACCCCGGAGATGTGGGTAGGGTTAAAGCTTTTCTTCTGGATGTCCATGGGGGTTTTTTGGAAGTCCCTCCTCTGAGGTTTGTGACTTTTGCCCTCTGAGGAGGAGCTCTCCTCCAAATCACCCTCCTCAGTCTGTGGACCCATGGTGACTGTGCGTTGACTAGGTGTAGGAGGACATTGGCAGAGGCCATTCTCCCTCTCATCATGGAAAGGTGAAGATGGCTTGCTAAGCCCGTTCTCAGTTTGTGTGAGACCATCTGGTTTGGGCTTCTTCTCCGATACGCTTCTGGTTCTGGTTTTAGCCACCTGGTATATTCTAATATACACCAGGATCATAATTAAGCAAGGCGCAAAAAAAGAGGCAGTGCTGGAGGAGAGGATATACCAAGTGTCATCATTCAGCTCGCACTGAGGTTGCGAGCTCGCGTCCTTGTTGCTGTCAATAGACATGAGCGGCGGGGAGGAGATGAAGGCAGAAATCAGCCACACAATCAGGATGATACACTTGATGCGCTTCGGAGTCCGCTTCAGGTTGTACTCCACAGCCTGCGTAACGGACCAGTACCGATCCAGGCTGATAGCGCACAGGTGCACGATCGATGAGGTGCAGAACAACACGTCCAAAGCCAGATAGATGCCGCACCAAACTTTCCCGAAATACCAGTAACCCATGAGTTCATTGGCAAGAGAGAAGGGCATCACCAAAGTGGCGACCAGGATGTCCGCGGTGGCCAAGGACACAAGAAACAGGTTCTGGGGGGCTTTTAACGCCCTGCTCGTTAACACGGCGATGACCACAAGAATATTTCCAACTACAGTGAAAAGAATCAGGAAACTTACGAGAGCCGCGATGCTGGCAATTGCGGCTAGAGAATATCCGCTGTCCAGGCTCCAAGAGGAATTCAGCTGCACCATCATGAAGGCGTCCATTCCGCTGGCGTTAAGGGACTCCATGCTGGCTGAATTCTGGGATAAATTCACCATCCAGCTCAACTCATAGCACAAGAGTGCATCAATAACGATCGACTGCAGTTACAACCTGCCGAAGACTGAAAAAAGCAAGAAAAAAAAAAAGAAAGCATGGATCGGCGCGCATGAATAGATCCAGTCAGTGTGCACTGTGCAAGTTGGTGATCCGTCTCATTTGAGGATAAGAGATGTAGAGGAAATATATGTATAATGCATTTTGGAATATTTGTGCCATGACTTCTGCTTGTGAGACGCCTAGTAGCGTCCAGCCGCAGCTCTGGCTCCTGCAGCATGCTGCGCTCTGGCTCCTAATAATGCCCCATGTGTTCTCATAAGAAACTCATCAGCTGCTGCCCCTCCCTCTTCACTAAGCAATAATTACACATAGGCTATAGGTATGTCATTAAATAAATAAATCTATCCTTAAACTGCACATCTTAACTTTAAAAACGCCCAAACATTTATTTTATTTCTGGAAACAAAACAAAACACAACAAACAAAAAAACAAACAAAAAAAAAAAAAAACTGCAAAAACAAAACAGCATGATACTAAAAAATTTTTTTAAAGCAGGTTCCTCTTTTTCTTATAATAAGCATAATATTACTCAAGATTTTTTTCCCAGCAGTTCTAAATCAGAAATGATCTAGCAAAGTCAGATTCAGAGACAATTTCTCAGGACGAGGAAAGAGTTCTCAAGCTTTCCGTGCGCCAGATGTTTTAGGGACAACATGAGGGACGACATGAAGGGAGATCATCAAACTGAGGCAGGCTGGTAGGACCTCTAGGTGTAGGATGAAAGATCGGTGGATCGTCTGCACACACACACGCGGTGGTGAGCTTGTTTGTTTTTGTAAATGCAGTGGGTGTACTTAGAGGATGTGCAGCATCTGGTTCATAGCTGATCGGACTGAAGATCACAACTTTCATCATCCTGTAGCCTCTTGTCAAGTCAATTAACGAAATTTGAACCATTTATTTAATCACTTCTTTTTGAATCCCTTTTCATGTCTTTATCATCTTTATTTACCCTATTATATTTATATCTCTACGCATTTAAAAAATTGATATTATTAATACCTACTATTTTGTGCACTATATATGTAGGTTGTTATTTTGGTCAGTAATTCATAATAAATAAAAGCTTTGCTGCTGATAAAGCACTTTCAAGTCAACATCACACGATTTTACACAATATAAAGCCCAGTTTTTCTCATATATAAGGTTCCAAAGGAAGTATGAGGAAGTTTATCATGACTGCATTTATATGTTCTTCAGCAGCTGTAGCCTAAAACAGCATTGCTACAGTCATAGCTCAAGAAGTGATCCTATATAAGAAACATACGAATTAAGGTGTTACTAAAAAGTTCATTTATTTCAATATCTAAATTTAAATGGGTTAGTTGGGTTTAAATTTAGATGGATAAGAATTCAAAGATTGATGCATCCAGGCCTTTATTTCTGTTAATTATGATGAGTTTTTTGCTAGCAGGTAATGAAATCATGTTTAAGATTTAATATTACATCGGACCAAAACAATGTGTGTAGTGTAATAGGGCTCAATGAAAAGCATGTTTAATTCCCTCTTAAAATTTTACTGTAATAATCATGTAAAACTAAATGAATATTTCATATCCAGAAAATTTTCGTGTTACAAGCATTTTTCTCTGTTTTACCTATTTTTAAATGAAAGTTCTGTGAACACTGTAGAAAGTGCTGCTTCTCTTTGTTGGAACGGTGCCTTTTTCGTTTCATCATAAAATACCTCCTAAATAACAATGTTAGTCAAAGTAATAAAAGTTTCAGGATGTTTTATAAGTTACACTGTGTTCCTCCGAGACTTCAGAGATTATTACACTCCCTATTATTCTCATCTCAGTTTGTTGACTGTTACTTGAGGGCGTAATAATGTCTCTTATGTTTTTTCCTCTCTATGCACACAATCTATTTGACTAGAAGACGTTTAACTTCTAAGGATGCTTTTATAAGCTTTTGATCTTCTTGATCAGTATCACAATGTTTTTTGATGATCACCAGATGCTCTTTGTGTGTTTCACGATACAAATTCACAATTGAGACATAAGGCTTATACTCTTTAATATACACATTTTTTTTAAAGTGCTGACTCACACCAGACCAAAATGCTCCTGAAAAGCTCAGATGATTACAAAGCTTAGATCCTTTCCCCTTAAGGATTATATTGTATTTAAGTCATTTTCAATTTAGATTTTTATGCAGTACCTATTCATAGCATATCATCCCAAGGTAGTTAATTTTATGTATTTCTTAAAAGGTTAGTTCAGTTGAGTCATTCTGATCAATCCAGTCACTGACATGCAGCATTCACTCCACCAGAAAGAACATAGCTGCAGTGGAGGGTTGTTTGCTTTGTGTCTTTGACTGCTGCAATACCTCATATTGAGTGTGCGTGTAGTGACAGTGGAAAGAAAAAGTCCTTTTTAATAGGAAGAAATCTCTAAAATAATCAAATGACTTTGCCTGCTTTATTGTACATCCATGAAGTCTCATAGAAACTCTTCCATTAAACAGGCCATACTTTATGTTAAAGGTTCCTATTTCCTATAATGTGGCATTAAATGGCTCTTCACCAGGGAAGGAGAAAGATGGGGGGCCGGGGTGGCCATGACCAACAATAACTATACTAATAACTTAGTGTCATGTGTGGGTTTAGCCCAAACGCAGAACACCACAGGAGACAAAGTGGAAGAGGAAGCACCTTGGAAGGAGAAGAAACAAATAAATATAAAACAAGGAGAAGAAACAAAGATCGATTAACATTGATTCAAGGGAAAGATCGGAAAACACAGGCTTAGATTGGAGGGCTCTGAATACCATGGAAGGCAAACACTCAGGTGCTATTGTGACAGCAGTCAGCTTCTTTTAAACTCCACTAATTAGAGGACTGGTCACAGGCTTGAAGATGAAGCAGCTCCAACCACAGTCACTGGCTCCATCTAGTTACTGAAGAGGGAAAATAAAAAGAAAAAATAAAAACCACCAGATCCTGACACTTAGACAGCATTAATTTGTAAATATATGTTTATTTATTAGCAAGGGCTTTTGAAAAATCTAATTTGTCTATATTTGGAAAATACGGAAGTTGTGCTCAGTCATTTTCCTGTTGGTACGGTGTAGGACACCTAGCTATTTTCAGCCACCCCTCAGAGCACATCGTTCCCTTTCCGGCCACTCATATAAAAAATTCTACCACCACTCTTTGCCCCTTCAATATATAGTAAATTGCCACTGTGGTCCTATATGATATGAAAGAGATTAAAATATGGCTTGCATTTTTTTGAGGCCTACTTGTAATATGTGAATGTACTATTTATGTATTCCTTGTCCCGATGTCCAGATGTCTCATCCATCTAGATAAATGTATCCTGCAAATCTTCATCTTGCAGTTTCTTCACATGTTTCTTTTTGCTGTGATATTCTTATGGAGTTCTTCATAATATATTTACCTGCTGTAGGACTCAGTATGTCTTTCAAAGGACTTATGAGGCTTTAAAGGACTGCTCTCCCAAGTTGCAGAGGATTCTGTGAAAAGGACGCATTAAGTCATTTTATTCTGACCAAAAGAAATAGAATATAAAATCAAAGAAAATAAATTACAAAACTGATTAAAAGGTATGATGTATTCACAAATAAAATGCATAAAACACATATCAAGGTCAGATTTTCAGCATTCAGTGTTGTGCTTTAATCTAGAGCACAGAAAAGAAAAAAGATCTGGTTGGTGTGAGGTGGTGTAAATAGCTAAAGTATGAAAGTGGTTACAATAACTGATCCAGAATATCCTGAAGAGACTGCAAGATGCAGGGTTTGAATCTGAGATGGGTACTCAAGAACCCTTTCCAGAAATCTTGGTTTCACAGGGAACTCAGACCTGAACTTTCAGAGGCACATAAAGGCAGCTACGAAATGAGCCTTTTACCACCTGAAGAATATTTCCAGAATTAAAAGACTAATGTCCAAGCAGGATCTATGCAAACTCATTCGTGAATTTATTTTTAGTAGAATTAATTACTGCAATAGTGTCTTCTTAGGTTTGCCTAAAAAGTCCATCAGACAGCTGCAGCTGATCAAAAAACGCTGCTGCTTGTGTTCTCACAAGAACTAAAAAAGTAGAGCACATCAGCCCAGTTCTGAAGTCCTTTCACTGGCTCCCTGTAGCTCAGAAAATCGACTTTAAAATCCTTCTGTTAGTCTATAAATCACTGAATGGATCAGCAATGAAGTACATAACAGATCTTTTAGTTCCTACTCTGTACTCCCAGAACTAAATATTGAGAATCAGCATTTAGCTCCACTTATCTGGAACAACCCCCCGAAAGACTGTTAACTGCTGAAAGCCTGAGTTATTTTAAATCAAAGTTAAAAATCCATTTGTCTAATGTTCATTTTCTTTTTTTTTTTCTTTGCTGGTGGGGGAACCTGAACACAGCTGATCTTTCAAGATAGTTTCTTTGAATTGGCGACAGTTTGGTTTTGAATCCAATGGACAGTGCTGAGGACTGTTGAACTACCGTTACCCAAAATGTTGTTTTCACACACGGTCCTCTTTTTGTTCTTGTATAAAATGGTGTGCACTTTATTTGTACAGGAAACAAAAATGACATTGTAACTGTTATTTTATGAGAGGAATTAAAAACATTTAACTATGTATATGATACACAATAACAAAAAGTCTGAGAACTGGTGATTTTGATTTAGAGATTAATGACATTTGGACATAAAAACTGTGTAAGAAGGAAAAGAAATGGCAGAAAAAAATTATGCAGAATAATAAAAAGTGAAAAATTTTTCATCGACTGCATTGATGTTATGATCATGGTCAATTTTAATATAGTATTTGTAACTCTGTATCAAAAGTGACATTTATTTGTTAGTTGATTTATACAGCTTCGGTGGCAGAGCTCAGCGCCTGCCTCTGCTACAGACAGAGGTGAGAGCATGATTTACTGCCTTGTCTAATCCTGTTAACTCATCCAGTAAGCTGAACCACAGACCTTCCTTTCATGGATCTGTTTCTACCAGCCTACCTACAGAGGTCCTTCTGTGGAAGTTTCCAAAAACACCTTGAAGTCGTAACGCTTTTCCACAAATCCATGAAGAATAAGGTACTCCATTATCTAATACCCTAAACTAAATACTATATTGACTTAATAACAAAGTGGTGTTTAATGTTAAAGTAGAAAAACATAAAACACTTTTTTTTTACATTTTTGTGAAAAAATTCAGCCCCCTTTATACTCAATACTAATTAAAATCTAGTGCGAATAGGCTTTGATTTTATATTCGACTTCTTTGTGTGACTGCATGAGTTTTTTTTAGTTTCTTGAAGATTTCAGAGGCTCGGCTGATTAGCCTTAAGGCTGTAAGGTTGGAAGGTCTCCTCGTCATCACTCCAGTCTTAAGTTCCCTCCATATGTTTTCTACCAGAAAAAAGTTGGTCTAAGTAAAAGATTTCTTTAAATTTTAATCTGTCAGATACACTGTATGTAATATTCATGCACACATTTTTCCTCCCTGAGACTGGGTTTTGCTGCAACCCCCCCCAAAATCTTGACAGCAATGATAAATTTCAATTAAGTATTGTGATCAGGGTTTAGTTCAAATAAGAATTTTGTTTAAGACAATTTAGAAAGGCTTCTCAGCAGTGCATGTATATCTGTCTCACTGATGGATGGAGAACACATTATCTCATTATGTGGTATATCATTATTTAGGGAAAATGCACAATGGTGAGATCAGGTATCTATGACCTGCAGGAGTCAACATATGCGGAGCGAGCACCAGGGAAGATGAGCTGACTGCAGCCCAAAAAGACTGCTGAAGAAGCCCAAGATGATGCTGATGTTTTCATGCTATATCAAAGAGCTGGTTTATCAGTTCCTTTCACTCAATGTGTATGATAACAGATGGAAGAATGTTTTATATTTATTATTAGAATTGTGGTCTGTCACTGAAAATCTTTCATATAAAAAGCTTAGGTAGTTATATTTAGTATAAGCACCAGTTTCATAGCTTTTGTCTGTCAGGGTCACTCCTACAATAGAAATTGAAGACTGTGGCCAAGTTTCAGTGTTATTCCTCTTATTTTGCTTTGGAATACTGTCTGCAGTGAGTGATTTATTTAAGTGATTTATTCAAATTTTTCTTTCTTCGGTTTTGGTCTTTAGTGTTTGTTTTAGTCGTGCTTCAGCTATTTTTGCTCTCCAGACCAAAATCAATAAATACATAATGCATATATAATGTTTGTATGTTTAATATAAAAAACAAAACAAAACAAGAATTCCATTATTTTTCTTAAACTGATTAAAAACCAAGTTCCTTTTAAATTATCTCTAATTAGGGTAGATATAGGGTTGATATACAATTACATGTATTAGGAATAATTAACAATTTGGTGTCAGGCTCTAAATTGGGGATATATTGTTCCTTTGAGTGTAGCACATACAATGAATATATAAATGCAAAGTATTAGCTAAAATAGTAAAAATGTGGCATAGGTCTTACCACTAAACAACAATCAAGCACTTCCAGATGATCCTTGATATTTGTTAAATACGTGCAAAGCTGAAATGAAAAATGTAATGACGGTCTGATAATTACACAGTTAGATTTCTTTCCTCACATAATAAAGAGGTGTAATTAAACATTTAGTTTGTAAAAAAATAATTAAAAGTTTAAATTTAGTCATTTTTTTTCACAGGAAAATGCATTTAATTATAAGCCTTTTTCTATGCTTCAATTTAAGATGCATTATAGTGTAAGATGAAGTCATATATTGTAGTACTCAGCCAGTCTGTGACCTCTACTTTAAACAAACAGCATTGCCCATGGTGCTGTGACTCTGAACCGTGACAAAGATTGGGGGTGTGTCAACTTGGTTGGAAACAGAAGGATGGCTAAAAAAGTTTGGGAGCTGTTGCTCGAATGCTTCAAAAAGCTTTGCTCACATGGTGAGTTACAGCTAATTTGTGACAGTTCAACAAATCTCTGTTCTGTTCTGCACTAAATGTATATCCATTTATTTGCTTTATGTGCAAAACACAGCAAGGAATCTAGGTGGAACTATCATATAACCATTTTTTCAGCAAAATTTTCATATTTTCTTCTTTGTGGGAATGCACCCTGTGCACCATGTAAAACAGACACAAATAACTGAAAACACGTTAGAGTGGGTTTGAAAATGTTAGCGGTATCCAGTAAAGCTGACATTTCCTTGTTTTTATAACAAGAATCCAGGAATCAGAGGATAATCCTCATTCCCAGTGGCTGCAAAATGCTCTTAAGAAGAAAAATGATGCTGATGAAGGCTTGGGTGATTTTTAGCGATCGGGGTCAGCATTTCTGTCAAGATATCAAAAGAGAACAAGTTAAATGAGCACAAATGTAGTCCTCAGGCTTAATAAGAAACTGTGTGACAAAGGAGCAGGTTTAATAGGGCTCAGCATAAATGGCTTTTTTTTACACTAAAAATAAATGTTAACCTCTCACAACCTTATAACATATTTCTTTTCTAGTCATATTAGTATTAGAAGGGGCCATGTTAATCAGGGGTGGTTCTAGAAGGGGTGGCAAGGGGGCCATGACCACCCCTAGCAAATCATTGGCCACCCCAGTGGCCACCCCTATCAGGTGATTTGTTGCTCCTCCTGGGATGTCATTCAATACCCCTGGAACAAGCAGTTCTCCGCTAAGCCTGATGGTGGCAGCAGTGATACCATTTTAATGCAGGTGTATGAACTAAAAACTGAAAACAAAAATGCAGCAAAAAAACATTCACAACAATATTCTACAAATAAAGAGAAAAAAATTCAGAATGTTTGGTCTCTTATGAGTTTTTAGGTTTTATAGGGAGTATTTGTCTCTCAGTCACCTAGGAGTCTTCTCTAAAGACAAAGAACATTACTTAACCAATTTAATGGATGTATTATGTAGAACCATATATTCATTGAAAAGGCACATATGTACAAAGATGCGCATCACTAAAGACCCTAATGAAAATCAGGTCTATCCTCAATAATTTATTTGGAAAATATAGATATTGTGCATGTTCATTTTTCAGTTGGTTTATTTTGATCTGTATAGATTGACCAAAAGATGTTTTTGGCATCTATCAATCTTCAACCATCCCTCAGGCTACAGTGTCCCCTGCCTCACCAACCCTATGAACATTTTCTGGAACTGCCGCTGATCATGCACCCTGTTAATGTGGCCACCACTGGAAATCCCTTTGCCACCCCATGGCCACCTCAGGAAAACTTTCCTAAAGGTCCACTGAGGTTAATGTATCTGAATCATGCTGAATCACATCCCATATCAGTTCTTAAGAACAGCAATCACTATTTGTATGTTGTGATAAAGTCAAATCATTGTTGCACTTTTCAGAACGTTTACGTTTCAGGAATATTTTACCTGAGCAACTGAGGTTGCATATTGCTGTGAAAATATGTTTAAAGTATTTATGAATTTTAATTTAACTGAACACAATGGCAGCAACAACTTCCCCCTGGTGTTTGATATAATAGTGATTATTTTACAGAGGAATTGAATGAATTTAATGAATTTCACGTCTCTTTTATGCAGCATTGTTTTAATTCAGTAACACTTAAGGGTTAGGAAGCTTGGTTGCTCTTCACAGTATCTTAGCTGTCCATAGTTAGGGTTTCAAGCCCTGGCTTTGACTAGGCGACTTAAAAATGCTTTGAGCTTTTCAGCTGAGAACTACCTGGTGTGCTTTGTTTCATTGGCTTTCTCCATACAGCATGCATGGCTGGAGACTAGAAAAAAAAAACTAAAGCGGTTTATATACACTCACTGAGTTTATAGGTTTCCCGTTATTTTATTTTGATCGAATTCCTTCATCTGTTTTAATGGCATACTTTGTAAATTGAAATCTACTTTACAAGTCTGTTTGTCAAACAAGAAAATGTAATGTTTAAGCACACTATGAATATTTTTTCTGGAATGTTTAAACAAGAACTCTAAATATAGGGCCGTCCAACCGTAATTAAAATGTACATGAATGGATGCAACTGCTCTGCAATTTATAAAATCCACACTTTCCTTTGTAATGAAGCTATAATAATTGGCTTCCTGTCCTCTGAACTTTATCCTTTTCAGAAGAGTGGGTGATGAATAATACACTTTTAACTGATATTATGCTGTTTTGTCTAATGTGTGTCTTGACTGTGTCTTGTGGGGTCAACAGCTTCCATATATGAGTAAAGGGATAATAAAATTTTATAATGCCAAAGTTCAAAATTCAAATCAGGTTTGTGAGTCTATTTGGGGATGTGTCAGCATTCAGAAACTACAAGAATTATAAAAAAAAACTCCAAAGGAAGCCAAAAGAACATTTGTAATCAGTCCAATTTCAGTATATTTTAGGATAAATGTGTTCGTTCTACTTAAAAGCATGCACATTTTCATGACTAAAATTGAACTGACAGTTAAATCCAGGGCTCAACATTAACATGGCATCTGTGCACATGTTATAAGGATTTTATTCTCTTTTATGGTCAGATCTCATGGCTAATGCAATTGGCCACATAGCATTGAGTCATATTCTTGTCAGTTTTCAGGGACAGATGCTGTGATGACTGTCAGATCTTTCTTATTTGCAAAGCTTGACTGAACGGCCTCTGTGTTACACTAGCAGCCACTCCAAATGTTCCTTTTAATGCAGAAAACAGTATCACCGCTACAGAGAAAACAAAACAGACTGAAAGTGCATCAGCAAAAAAATCCCACTTACTGTCAGTATTTGACCACAATGACAAAACTGCTCTTTCAATTCAGCAATTAGTCTCCTCATAATCATATTTTGAAACACTCTGCAGTTCTTTGAAAAAAATAAAGCAGCATCAAGAAGCTAACTTTCCAAACAGGACACCAATGGTCTCTGTAAAACATCACTTTGTGGTTAAAATGTAAACAAATAACATAAACTTTATCTTCTTTTAAATGAAATGAAACAATAACAATGTGTGCTAAACCTTAACAGAAGACACTAGAAAACAGTTCATCTTTAATTTTAAACATCTATATTTCTGAGAGCTTATTATGAACATATTAAGTAACTAGAACTGGAAGTTGTAGCTAATACTATGGTTCCTTTTACTTAAGATGGAGCTCCTAGATTCGGCTGTTAAAACCTAGCTGTGTTTCACCAATTTAGTAATTTAGACTAGTTATCAGCTGAGTTAATAATCACCAACCAAGAAAATGTCTCTGTTTAATCTGCCAACCAAAAATGGTAAAACTGGCCTAAGTGATTAATAGTTCACTTTGTGAATTAACCACAAGCTAGCAAGGATTAAAACAATGGTACCTTTATTAGCTAAAAATCATTAAAAGCAGTGACACTGCTGAAAAATAAGTACAAGTAAATGAGAACAAATAAAAGAGGAAAAAACGGTTTTAGGAGTCTGTTGAAGACTCTGTGAGGAAGGTTCAAGCTTTAAAGCTTAATGCATTTGAATGTGCTTTACATCTAGCAGCAGATAAATGTGAATAGACCCTGACACAAAGATATTAAATGCAGTCAAAACAATAACGTTTCATTTAGCTTTACAGTGAAAGATGAATAATGACTCAGAAATGCATTAATTGTAATAAAGCTGAAGGAGCTTGGGTTAGCTTAGCTGGTCCCTGGAGTTCGGTGATGTCATGGCATTCTGGGCATGTGGGACACTTAACTTGTATAAATAGAATTCACACAGGTGATCACATACAAGCCACATATATATGGAAATGTGAAGGGCGAAGCAAAACAAGTTGATTTAACAAAATGAAATAAAAAAATCCGAATTAAGCATTTATGTCTGCAGTGTGAATGTAGCCTTATGGCTACATTCCTCAGGCATTCCAGAATGTGTGTGACATTGAGCCATAGGCTGTATTGTAAGCAACCGAGGCTATGCACAGGTTTGTTTGTGTGTTTTTTGTCTTGGGCAACTGTTCTGTCAACCAACACTTGGTGTTTGGCTCTTCTGGTATTTTTACAAATGCCTTTCTGTGCCTCTGTCATGTATGGATCCGTGTCCACTTATCTTTAACACTATGTAGCCTGACCGGAGCTTCCATGTTGTGGTGAGACAGCTTATTGGCCAATAGTTGGCTAGAATTTATAGCACTCTCTTATGGGGTTCTGGTTTGAAAAAAGAGCCCCCACAAAAAATCAAGCCACTTTCTCTGAATTACCTCACTACCAACTTTGTATCACCATCAAATTCGCTTTAACTTAAAATTGTCTGATTTCTGAGTGATGACGCATTTGAGCCAGAAGCTATTTATTATGATAACAGATTCATAATATTTCAGCTGTGTACTTGTAAACATCACTTTGTGTAATGTTGCATTAAGCACCTTTCACACAGAAGAGTCACCAAAAGCAATACTCTTTTATCCAATCAAATTTGCATCTCAAAAGTCTACTATCAATTTCATAAACAAGATTTTTACTCAATCATGTCTTGGGCTGAATGCAAAAAGACTTTCAAAAATGCATCAATGTTTTAGTGCTGACTGTGAGAACAGTCCGCCATGCTCTTGTAATGAACTCAGTCGCAATGATCAATGATCATAATATAGGAGCAGTCTGCCTGGCAGCGTTTGGATCTGATAAGTAATGAGATGTGCATTGTCTCATTAAAGGGTATAAAGTTTTGCACTGCCTATAGATGGGTGTTTAATGACAAACTGATGCATCCAAAATTGCATTGAAGATTTTTTTTTGCTTTCTAGTGCCCAGTGTCATGATGCCTTAAGGTCAAGTTTTCAACTTTTAAATTCTAAAAACTTAATCCTTTCTTTATACCGAAGTATTGAAAATGTCCTCTAGTTTAAAGTTAATTCATGTCTTTTCAAGGACAAGTTAGGTCCTTGTATGTCTTAAAGTTTTTACATGATATTTTCTGAACTATATTGCAAATTTTACCTCACATCTTTTCTATGCAATCTTTTGAGTAGAATAATGTTTATTTAAAAATTTGAACTGCAAGTTTATACAGACATAAATCAGGCACTGAACCAACATGTGACAAAGGATCATCATCAGCTGGACCACATGTGGCAACTTCATGCTTTGTAATGATGCATTTCTCTATATTTATTCAAGCTCTGAGTAGGGTTGTTATTCACATGCATATTAGGTAATAGCTGCTCTCCACTTCTTTGTCTTTCTTCGGAAGTCAAGGGGTTTAGGTAGTTTAACACTCATTAGGTTGAGTCTCGATGAAACAATTCATGAGGTTGTTTTCTTGTTTCAATTGTTGTCTGATTTTTGCATATTTTTGTTTACATATTTAGATAGATTTGCAACATGAGATGTGATCTACAGTATTAGTGATAATGACACAAAGAACAATGAATATCAACTAGAAATCTGTTTTTAAAAAATCTTGATCTTTATGTTCTTTTTCATTTGCTCTGTTTTTGGAGTACATTATAAAAACATAAATATGTGCTTAACTTTCTAGATTAGCAAAGATCTAAAAATATGTACAGCATTTATTTTTTCCATTTTAAAAGATCTGCTCTGCAAAAGTGTCCTTGACTTGCAGTTCAAAAATTTTTCACAGAAAGAAGGAATTCAGAATAGATTTTCTTTTTATTGTTTATTTGAGGACATTATGTTTTGTCATTACAGCATGAAAACCAAGGTCATGAAGTTCTTGTTAAATGGATGTTATTGTTATGGAAAGGAATAGCTGAGAAGTAAATTGTTTTTGTAATGTTGTGACTTGCTATCCTTGCAAAACATTTTCACCTGTATAAACATGTAAAATATGTCTGGATTTTTTTAACATATAACTTTGCTCATTCCGACCCCAGAAGTGAACTGTATTCATACCAGTAATTGAAGGAGAAAATAGTCGTGTGATGTTTCGTCACCTCATTCAGTTCTCTTACATAGTTATAGCTGGTTTCTGCCAATTTGAGCTTTGATAAACAAACTACAAACCAGCTGAGGAATATAACAAGTAGCAATAGAATGTAATGAAAGTGAAGAGCAATTGTAGGACTAAAAAATCCCTCTCTTCCTCAGATTTATTTATTTTTTTATTTTTTTTTTTTGCTTTTATAATGCTAATAGTGAAACTAATCAACAGGATTAGGTTGATACAAATGAAGATTTTTTTTCTCTGCTCATCTGATTAAATAACTAACATTGCCTAAATTGGACTATTTTGAAAATATAATGATTAAGGGTTTTTGTTTTTGTTTTTCACTTGAATTCATGTTTGCAATTATTCTTTTTTATTATTTGTACCAGGTATTGCTATATGAGTTCACTTTACTTATAGTCATGCGTTTCTATTTGATTTGTGCACTGTAATATAAAAAATAATAATTTCAACTTAAAGACTCATGGAAGCAAACTGCCACAGCATTGTTAAACTGAGATCAACTCAAATATTCGAGTTCTTAAAAAAAATTCATCTAACTTTAGTGTTTTTGGTTCATACTACTTATATTTGATCACACATGTGCTGTACACCATTTTTGGCTAGACTAAACTAAAACAAGAATTTGTTTATTGTAAATAAAAGATTTAATCTGAAACCAACTTTTACCTGTAAGAAATTTGATTTAGTCAATACAGCTAAAGTAGTCAATTTTACAGGAGAGGGTATATTTTAGTGATTTAAAAGGTGAATAGTATAAGTTAGCTCGACAAGAGAGTGTGCATTCTCATACGCTGTGTTACATTGTTATGTCACACCTCATTTCATTTGTTTGATTAAGCAAAATATTGTTTTCTTAGTTCTAGTCAC